>JAOEHX010017618.1:0-23776 GCA_025448015.1 Bolborhynchus lineola
CCCCCTCAAAAAAGCTCCAAACCTACCTACTTGTATTACCTATCTCAGCTCTAATTCTTTTGGTTTATTTATTTATATACCCCACTCATTTATTTTCGTATGCTGCTATATTTAAACCATGCCAACAGAGTATTTGGCTAAATGTGGTTTTTATTCTGAAACAGAATGAAAGATAGATTTCTCATTCTTTAAAGAAAGCAATTGGACTAAAATTCCTCCAAAACCAATGTTGGAAATATAAAGTCAAAGTAGTCTAGTAACAGTTAATCTGTTTCCATCTCCTCAGATTTCTAAAATGACAGAATAAGCAAATAATCTATCCATGCTGATGCCTTGGGACATGTTGGCACACAGATAATTAGGAAGTTATTTTCCAAGAGAATGTTGCTGTGGTTTATATAGCCTGAATATGCTAGACAGAAGGACTGCCAGTGATTCAGCTAAAGATGTGAGCCAATGATGTGCTGGCTGAGAGGGTTCATCATCGTTATGAATTCAACAACTAATCTGTTGAGATGTTAGGACAATTAGGGTGATCATATGCTCCTTCACAAATGTGCAGAATCATTATGAAAAGGGAAATTGATGAAACCATTAAAGTGAATGTAAACTTGAACTGGATTTTTTAAATTAAAGAGGAATTTCCCATGAAGAATTGCGGGACTGACCTGTTACATTATGCATCACTCAAATACTTACAGAATTTTCTTTTTATAACAAATATGTTAACTACTCTTACACATTAAGTATTGCTGATTATTTACTTACTTGACTTTTTACCTCAAATTACTCAATGTGCATCCAAGGAAAAGATCATGAGCATCTGAAGGCACAATAGGCTTTCATTAAAGTAAAGATGATTTTATGGTAGTTTTCTATCTGACTCTCTTTTCGTTTAGGGGCTATATTGTAAATAAGAATGAAAAACAAATGGATATTAGTAGAAATAAGTCTAACATCCTAAATAAATAAAATTCCTCAATTTGAAACTGGAATTTTCTATAGATAATTTGTATGGAATGTTTTAAAATTTGTAAGGTTAATTCCTGCCTTGTTTTATAGTGCTAGTAGATTATCGGGCTCTGTACTTCTCTCCTGTACTTTTTCTCTGCTTTAGACAGTGAGCTCACTGCATTCAGGGTAGCGTTTGATGTAGAGATTCCACTGCTTACAGCAATATGTAATCAATCCTTTCTCATGAGACTGAGCTTGAGTTTCTGTTAAGCTGCAAGGAGACCCTTGTCTTTGAATTCTTGCAGTGGAGCCAGAGATAAAACGAGAAGGTAAAGAGTGTGCTAGGTTTGTAGCAAAAGAAATGTGTAATTTAATTACATGACTTTTCAAGGCCAGGTTGGACAGAGCCTTGGGTGACATGGTTTAGTGTGAGGTGTCCCTGCCCATGGCAGGGGGGTGAGAACTAGATGATCTTGAGGTCCTTTCCAACCCTAACTATTCTATGATTCTGTGATAACAGGAAATGATTAGGGTGGAAGGGTTAACACCCACTGTTCCTTGGAAGGGGAGTAGCAGGGAGTGTTGGCATTGTCAGCATAATGACATGGCCGAGTGCAGTGTGGAAGGAAGGATGCAGGAAAACTTGCAAACCTGGTCTAACTCTACCTATAATACTTATTAGGGTTTTATAGAGTTAACATTTAACCAGTGTGATAATGTAAAGAAATGGAAAACCTATCTTTTCTCCTTCCTTTTTTTTAAAAAAAAAAAAAAAAATTAGCTTTAATAGTGCATGTATTTAAATTGCTCCAACTTTTCTGGACTTGCAGTGCTATACTTAGAACATTGAGAGTATTACTTTTGGTGTTTTATTTGACTTACATGCAGGCCAGAAGAGACCTCAGGATGCCCTTATTGTTCTGTGATATTTTGAAAGATTGTCCTTGTATTTCAATATCTACAGATGCAATCAATTATTTCCCTTTGACACTGCTATTATTACATACATATTCTGCAGTTCATGTGCTCTAAATTGTTATTGATCTTTAGAGCAGTATAAACAGTGTGCGTTTATTTACATGTATATACATGCACGAGGAGGTAATTAATTTACTTGCTATTGATTTGGTTTTGATTCTGGCACACTGTTCAACATTACATTTTGTTATTTATGCAGTAATATTCTGATGAAAGTTGCAAACCCAGAACATTAGTAAGCTAAGTTTTGCTGTCTTAGTAAATGTATTTGTAAGGCAGATGCTCTGAATGGTACTCTCTGCACCTATCTTTTTACAGGAGAATGTAAAATTTAACTTTTTTCTAAAAGTACAATGCATAAAACTGCTGAATTTACATCAGCGTTCCTGACAGCAGTGCAAAGACTTTGTGATAGATCAGGATTCAGAATGATGAAGTATCAATCTGCTAAGTTTAATCAGTAAGAAGCCCCAATGGTACTATTCAAATACTTAAAATTTCATGTTTATTATTGTACTGATGTGTATGGCTCCTCTTCCAGGAATATCCAATCAAACCAAGGCAAATTCCCACAAATTCGAAAGCCAGACTGCTCATATTAGTTATTTATATAGGCTCTGAGAGGTGTGAGTTACAGATGCTACTAAACTATGGAGGCAATCAAGGTTCACTATGTGTTTATGCTATCTCATAGACTATACATACATGTGTATTTTCTCTTGGACATGCATTGAAATGGATTGCTTATTCATGAGACAAGTTCTGCATGAGCAAAAGAGAACCTTTTGGCCCTAATCCTCCTGACAGCCTGTTTTGTGTCAGGAGGGATAGCCATGCATGCTGTGTACAGGGACTGTGTTTACAGCTTATCATTTTATATTACAGCACCACATAAAACCAGGAAGAAAGATTCATTCTGAATAATTTTCATGTATCAGATTGTCATGGTTTTAGTCCAGCTGGCAACCAAGTGTCATGAGGCTGATAGCTCATTCTGCCCCACAGTGGGATGGGGAAGAGAGTCAGAAAAAAAGTGAGCCCCATGGGTTAAGAACAGTTTAATAATTGAAATTAAGTAAAACATAACAATAACAATAATAAGAATACAGTGAAATAAAACAAAGAGAGAGGAATAAACAATAAACACAAGTGATGCACAATACAATTGTCACCACCTGCTGACCAATACCCATCCTGACCTGAGTAATGATAGGTTCCTTTTTGGTAACTCCCCCAAGTTTATATACTGGGCATGGAGTGCTGTGGTATGGAATGCCCCTTTGGCTCAGGGGTCAGTTTGAGTCAGGTGTCCTGTCTCTGCTTCCTCCCAGCTTCCCATGCCCCTCTTCACTGGCAGAGCATGAGACTGAAAAGGCCTAGATCAGAGTAATTACTTAACAGCAACTAAAAACATCTGTGTGTTATTGGCATTGTTCTCAGATTAAATTCAAAACATGGCACTGTACCAGCTACTAGGAAAGAAACTAACTCTATCCCAGCTGAAACCAGGACACAGATGTATCAGATGACTTTTTTCCTTTTTCTGCTAGTATTTTTACACGTGTACTCCAGTGAAGATGAGTTTTTAATGAAACTCAAAGTGTAACATCATCATTTTCAGTGGGTGTTGACAGAAATGGCAATCTGATTCATAAATACAGAAGAAAGATCAGTTTTCATACAGACTTGCGTACAGTGTACAAAATGAGTTACTGTGTTGGGCTATTAAAATGCAATAGATTACTCTTAAACTAAGAGTGTATTTTCAGCTCTCGTTTAAGACATGGGGGATATATTGTACCATGGGTTATACAGCAGTATGTGTGATGGCTGTGATTCCTCTTGCTATGGTTGTCTACGTTCCTTTCAGGTTTGCATGTTTATTTCATGTTTATTGCATGTGATTACCTGAACATCTGCTTGTACCACTAAAATTTGAATTTTGTTGAATGTAGTGGTACTCTCCCATTCTAACATGGATTTCCAAGTATTTGCAAAGGAAATGTTTTTTCCCTTATCTTTATGCCCATTTTGCAAATATACTTGAAGTAGGAAGGGAAGCATCTCTCTGAAGTTCTGACTTTAAACTGTGAAATTAGGCCATTGGCTTCTGAATCACTTTTGCCCTTTGGAAGCATTGTTCCAATGTCCAATATTTGGTTTTTACTTGAATAATAATTTGAAACCAGAAAGTAAATAAAAGTGAATAGTTAGATATACGGGCAAATATATTCACTTCTGTATTAGTATGAAGTGATAAATGCTGAATAAATGTATACATTTTGTAGATGAGAATTTATGTAATCATGATATTTAGCAGTGATTATTTAATGTTAAAATATTCAAAGTGCAATTTGTGACAGTATATTACATTATATCACATTTGAAATTCATTTTTAATTGCAAAGTATTGTGAAGAGGAGTAGCATTTTTGTTTCATTTTCATATCTGTTACAAAAAAGGAAAAAAACTATACTGATATGTTGTAATGAATTCTTTTTATATTCAGAAGAATTTTGCTGTCTTTGATAAAGTAGTATATAATTTAATAGATATTTTTCTGTAAATTAGCAGTAAATTAGCAGAGGGCTAAGAGGGAGCAGTGCTTGACAAATCCATTCAGCTGCTTTCCAGTTATGGGTATGGATCCGGCTTTGCCCTTGTCTGCATGCAGAATGCCAACATTGGCGAGAGAGATGATTCCTCTCTGCACTGCTGCTAGTTTTGGGAATATGACCTGGATACAAAAGCCGAAACTTGAATCTTCAGACCATTTGAAACTCCTGATTGCTAAGCCATGGCTTCCACTGAACATGGACAGGATATTTGAAACTTTAAACAGACTTTTAACCTCTACAGGACCCTAAAGGCATCTTATGAAAGATGGTAAGAATGAACAAATTAATGTGTTGCACTGTTAATAGCATAGCTAAAGAATAACTAACAAGGACACTGTGAGAGAAGAAAATCTACTTGAATAATGTGAAGGATGTGTGAAAAATTGGATAGGCTTTGAGTTCCTCCATTAGTACTAGATTCTTAAAGAAGGAAAAGTAGGGGTACAGAAAAATGGTGAGCCCTGCAATGGTATGCACCAGTTGGACTATTCTGATACTGGTATTTATGTTATAGTGAAATAGCGTTGGCAATTCCAAGTATATGTGTATTTCCTGATACAAAATAGGAATAATAAGTTCTATTGCTCTGAGGATGTATTTTCTCATACTAGGAAACCATTTGGTGTCACTTTTGCTTTTTTTTTCAGTATATAACATTTTGAGAGGGGAAAAGCACATGCAAAGTATATTTATCAAGAGACCTGTATTTTTTTTGCCTGAATTTCACATAAAATTTATTTGTGTGCCACATAGACAAAAATATTTATACATATATATTCATTTAGGCTGAATGTTTAAAACTGAAAAAAGTTATCAAATCATTTAATGAAGAATCAGAAAGTATATTGTTTAATAAAATGCTTTGTAAATGCTATAAGAAATGAGAAGTCTCCAAATTTCTGTGAGTTTATTCTTTCATGTAAGGGTGGTGAGGCACTGGAATAGGTTGGCCAGGGAAGTTATGAATGCTCCACCTCTGGTGGTGTTCAAGGCCAGGTTGGACATAGCCTTGGGTGATAGTGTTTAGTGGGAGGTGTCCCTGGCTATGGCAGGGGGGTTGGAACTAAATGATCTTAAGGTCCTTTCCAGCCCTAACTATTCTATGATTCTATGGTCTGTAATCTATGTTTAGTCAGAATTCCTCTGAATTTACTGGGAATTCTGACAAACCAGGACTGTGGGGAGAAATTCTGGCAATTTGAACTTAAAAGTAGTGGCATATTTGCTAGAATATCATGTAACCACAGAATGCAAACCAGAGATAGGAAAAAGATGTGCAGTTAAACTGATTGCTCAGGCTTTCTATAAACTGAGGCCTATTTTATATATGAGAGAATGGAGATATATGACAAAATTGTTACCACTCTGATGAACAGTGTCATTTCTGACTGTACATGTGTGTCTTAACAAAGCATTTAAGTCTGCAGTTGGTCCTTCATTCACCTTTTGAGCATTCTCACAGATGATGCTTTGAAAGAACAGGTTAAGAAAAGACTGTAATGAACTGTAGATTTATAGTTCATGAGTTATGCTTAGTGTCCGTCCTTCCATCGAAAATAAATTTCTTGCTGCTGGAGGTTTCAGCTAAGTTCTGGTTACTCACAGAGTAGCTAGCAAGCTTCGGCATAGCTTGGTGAGGGTTGTGAGGACACCGACTCTTACTTCTGTGACTCCATCACCAATTCCATTCATGAAGGCCTGGTGACTGCATAGTATGGGAAGAGGATTCTTTCAGTGCAGTGACATAGATACAAGTGTAATCATAATTGGCAAAACCTGCTGTCTGGGGAAGATGGTGACCATCTGATTAAAATGAAGCCCTGATGCAAAGCACAGGCTATAATCTCTCTGGCTATTCACTCAAAGGGAAGGTGTGAGCAGGAGGGCACTTGCTATTCATATAGCTAAAGCATTTTAAACAAAAATACTGACCTTTCTGCATTTTGAAGATTTAAAAGATCAATGACAGTTGGTGGTGAATATGATATACTCTTTGCCTATTGATGTAATCTTTCCCTATTGTTGTTGGGGGCTCTGTGCTGTTAACTGTTATCGAAAAAGAGTTATTTGTTCCCCAGGTGAAAAAAATCCATGGGTTCACTTGTGTTAAATGATTACAGCTTCACTGCTGCTGCTAAGTTGTCACTTAAGGGACTGGCATAGGAAGCCTAGTCATTTTTCAGTAGCAGTAAAATAATTTACACACCCAGAGTTTTCCATGATGGATCATTTATTCAGACTATTCCTGCTTGTCCCAGATAACGCTTCAGACCTTTGATTTGGTTGAGATACATACCAAAAAAAAAAAAAGAAAAAGAAAATTTTAAAGGCTATTAGGCCCTTTGAGGAAGCAAAACAGCACACTTTCTTCTTGCTGATTGCTCAAGCCGGCTGTTCCTCACAACACATTCAGTTGCAGAATCTGTCCATACTCAGACACTGTCTCTCACCAAAAGACGCTCTCATACCTTGCCATCTGCTATGTGCTGCCTGTTCCTGCAATAACATGGCTCCCCCAATTTTGTCAGATATGACAGTTACTTCTGTTGAGATTGGTGATGGAGAAAGTTTCAGAAAAGTGTTCCTTTTCCCACTTCCCTTGGATTGGTTGTGTCTTACTTTCATATGTACTCCTAAGTGACTCTGGTGGATCTTTTAAACAATGAAGACTGATGAGCAGGAAAGGTTGTGCCTGAACTTTGTCATTGGGTAACAGTGTAGAAAGGGTTTGCTTTGAATTTCCTGCATTCTGTCAAACTTTTGGTAGAGTTGCTTATCTTCACCAGAAAACCACACCTATTAACTGGACACTATGTATTTTCAGAATTATGTAGCAATGATGATGGAGGAAGAGAGAGTGAAACAGCAAGAAAAAACTATCTTCAAAGATCATAAATAGTAGATGTGTATTGTACGTGAACAAAATACACTTTCGTGAGGTTCAAGGAAGTGACAACTTTGTCATATACATATTTCACCTGGATCTATCAGCTAAGACACATAAATGCTAAGCTTACAGTTCATACTTCTCCTTTCCCAATCAAATGTGAACAAAATATTCATCCTGTATTTGTTCCAGTAGAATAGCAAAAGGAAATATGTTAGCACAAATTAGCAACTTCAGTGACTTCTGAAGTATTTTTGATGTGCTCCTTTGTCACTGTGATGCTAATTTTATGTTCAGTCTTCATCTAATTTCCCACATCATCAGTGTTTGCATTTTGAGAGCTAAGATAGCTAAGTCTCTCAGCAAAGTGTCAGTGACACGCGTATGATTTCCAGTTTCATGTGAACCAGCTGCAGCATGCGTCTTCAGTGCATTTGTGCATAATCTGGATCTTCATGACCCCAATTTGTTTAATTAGCAATATCTACTAATGTCTCCACCACTCCTATCAGCCAGACATTTCAGGTGCCTTGCACTTTTTTGTGGATGAGGATTCTTCACTGTAAAAATGACCAGAATTAATAGCCAAATTAAACGGTATGCTCTCAGATATTAATTCACTAACTGTGAATAGCAAAGTAAGAAGCATCCTAATACAACAAATAACTGTTGAGCTGCTGAAATCCTAGATAGGACATCTAGGTAAAAACATTACAGTACATTCAAAGAAAGCCTGTTAAAGCAGGGAAGCACACTCTGTATCTGTGGTAATTATGTCATCTCTGTAGTACAGTGGATAGGCTGCACGTGTCCAGGCTGTCATGCATGCATGATTTTAAATGCACTGTAATAATTTATACAAGCTGAGGAACTGGCTTGATATGATTTGAAAAATGAATTCCCTGGTGATTTGAAGATATGGGCCCAGGACTTGCTAGCTGGAGCCCTTGCTAATGATCTGAGAAATAGTTGCAAATCTAAACCAAATATATAAAGCCTGCAGGCTGTCCGCAGTGGTTTTGGGAGTATATGTTTTCAGAAGTCTTTCTGAATACATTTATAGACTGTGCATGTATGTCTGTACTTTCTGCGTAGGTGGGGTTGTCAGTATTGCGCTTGACCTTACTGTGCAGTTGCTTCTAGCATATGCTAGTCAGTCAAGCCATCAGGAAACCCACTTTCTAAGATAGGGCTTTCTGACAGAGGATTATTCTATATGAAACTACTTTTACTCCCTGTGACTGTGCAGTTCTTGGGACAGGAAGGGACACTGTGGTTTCACAGAAAAACAGTAGCCATTAGGAATAATAATCTTTTTCCACATGGGGAAAATGTTCTGTTTTCTCATGGATACCTGGAAATTTAAATGTAGGTCTTTTTCTGAAGAGGCTTGTCTCTGCTCTGTTAGCTGCCTGCCTGATGTAGAAGCACAGCAAGCATTCTGTGAATTACCATTTTGAAGTTTGGATGTTCTAGAAAACTGAGAGAATGCTGCAAGATGTGTCTTTTCTGTGTTAAATCTGCAGAGATTCAGGTCTTCTGTCTGAAGAATTTGTACTTGCTTCCCTTAGCTTGCTCAATCTATCACGAACCCCCAAAATTTCTATCAGGATTTACTATCATAAATATAACAGATATCTCATAGATCTCATACTTCAGGTGTTGTATTTTAATGTAACCTTGTAGGAACTCGGTGAAATCTTGCTGGTTTACAGCAACTTCGAATTTTAAGGAGGTAGTCACTGTAATATGTACTTACATGATGGTGGTTTTTATAGTCTTGTCGAGAAGGCATTTCTAGTAGCATCACAAATTGTTCAGAGGAACTTGCCAGGCCCTCGGTGCATCTAAAGGAATATTTATAAATATTTGTGTTCATCATTTTGTATTAATTCAGGCGTGTAATGCTTGACGTGTTTGCGTGATTGACCGTTGTTAAGACTTTGTGCTCTCACAGATTCAAGTGCTTGGTATACTTTTTTTTACTGAAGGAGAGGATTGTTCCTAGTAGAAGGTAATGTGAATAAACAATAGAATCAAGATTAATGTGTCGTCATAATCTGCAGTTATAACAGATGTAAAAAAAGCTACAGAGAGTGGGAGCATGAGTGTTTTTTTTACATCAGAGAGCATACAGTCTTCTCAATGCCTTTTCTATATAGACTGTGCTGTCCTTATGTGAAAATCCTGTTGTGTTACTGCTTATTTTTGTCTGTATTGCACTGCCAGGTGATCTCTCTGCTGTTTGGAATAACAGTCTGGTATCGCCACATGCTAGGGGCTCATTAAGTAGAGAAAAAGAGACCTCTTTCCACAAGACTCCCATACCTATGGCCAGGCATGCTAGGCAAATTCTGTGGTGGGAGACTATATAGTTAGCATTGAGAAAGATTGTGCAGCTGGAGCACTTAATTCCCAATGTTGTGGGGTGATGGTAACTTTCTGGCAGTTGCAGACAAAGCTGTCTCGTATCAATAAAGCTCCTAAAGTAGATTCAGATCTATGAGGGACAGAAATGATATGCAGCAATTGTTCTCTTTCTCTGTCACTGTACTTTTTTGTTGGCGCCTCTTTAGTCTATGATCATTTCTAGAAAAATATTTTACCATTCAATATTTCATCTGCTTGGGAACATTAATAAGTTACCTCAACACCTAACTTCATCAAACCTATCTCTAGTGCTCATTCTGAACCTTCCGTTAGTTTTTAAATTGGAGCATACCAAGGGATCCATTTGGCTATCCCAAGACAGATTGCTTTCCCTTTGAGAAATGAGTGAAAAGCCACACTAATTATGGTCACTGTTTTTGCTGTGGGAAACCTCCGAAAATGAAAGTTCTTTTCCTCACTTTTATTTCAGAGCCTTATTTTTTCTTTAAATTAGCGATTATATGATCTTTGTTGTTTTCCCCTACTAAAGGCTACTAGGAATGATTTTATAGTTTAAGGACTATTTGTTTTTTCTTTTTCTGCATGGTATCATTCTTTATTATATCTTGTTATGTCCTGGAAAAGCATCTGAAGAAGTGCTATGAGGTATTTTAGTGACGTAAGTGACAGTTTTGGCCTTATGTCTCATTATCTGAAAGACAGCATCTCCAGCAGAACATATCTCATCTTGCCAAGGCCCAATGTAGAGCATAATGTGTGAAAAAAATGCAGAATGAGGGGAACTGATCTCTTTCTTGCTTAAAGTGCTATGGATTTTATTACTTAGGGTAAATGACTATATTTTATAATTCCAGTTCCAGGGATAATAAATAACTTTAAGCCACTGTAGTGACAGGACAGTACATCTGTGTAAAAAGTGAATCATTTTGAAAATAAAAATGGGTAAGATCACTCTGAATTAAGTGCATGAGCCCACAGCCTGAGTTACTGGTTCAATATTGAGATGGTAGAATTCAAGAGCTTCCTTTGTGTTAGTCCTATGGCCAGAGATGCTAGAAAATGTGATCTCAGAGTAGAAACTTTTTAGAGGTGGCAGAAACTCTGGTATCCTGCTTTCACCTTCTGGGCTGGAGACCTGAAAGTTGAAGGGTACAATGACAGCCCTGCGACATGCATAACCTGATGCTGAGGACATGAGGACATGGTGCTGATTTCTGCAGTCAGTTCACAAGGAGATCCTGCTAGCTGGATGGGCAAGAAAGGTCTGCATGCACCTAGCAGTTGTGTTAGTGCCTGAAAGCTGACCAGCAATGTTGGTACCCTGTTGTTAGGGCTAATGGTGATAAGAATATGTATTTGATTGAATAGATACAGACACTGGAAGCTTGCAGAGGTTGTTCTTTTGTTTTCATAGGGGGTAGGTTTTTTTAAATATATGTTAATTAGGATTGATTCAAATTTGGTAGTAAAGTGTAAGTTCAAACTTTTCAAAGAGCACTTTGGAGTGTCACTTTTTACAATGACCTGAATTCTAATTAAGGAGAGCCTTGCTATGTCTTACAATGTCTGGAGAGGTCACAAAGGGAGGGCAGCTGCAGGTTATTGATTTCAGGGCCTAAAAACCATTCAGTAACTATTATCTGTAGTTCACAGAACTCATGCTGATTAATTTCCTTATCTGAAAGCCATTCCTTTTCATACTGTAAATGATATCTAATGCTCCCTGAAGGGGTCTGTAGTTTATAGATTTTATAAGTGAATGAGAAAATGAATGCATTATTTTCTTGTCCTTTTGTGATGCTCTTAAGTTATTCACAGAATGTTCCATTTTAATACAATTTGTGCTTTTACCAGCATTTTAACATTTCACTGTGTAGAAAAAAGTGAGCCTTTTATCATTCATGTTGGGGGAAAAAAAAAAAAAAAGCTTAAACCTTAATCTACTCAGTCAGTAGCTGTTATTTGGTTTTAAAGGATGGCAATCAGAAACTATAGAAAGGCAAGGGCTAAAACATTCTTTATGGTGTAAATGTCACAGGGCATCTCATATTTATCAAAGGGGCCATCATTATGCAGAGCCATTACAGTGGATATTCATGGCACTGTATCAGGCAGTATCTCTGAATTTTATATCAACTCTATGAGCCTGAATGAAGCACCTGTATCTTTTCATTATGGTCCACTTTTCCTCCTACTTAAATCAACTCCCTGTGGAAGACTGTGTTATTGCATAAACATATACAGCTGTAGCAAATGATTTAATGAAGACCATAAGTGTGGAAATGAGACTATATAAGGTCTTGCTGGGTTATCGTTAAAGTGTATACGCTGCTTTGTTTTGCAGTATTTTGTAGCATGTTGCGTACCACGCTCTATTCACAGGTTTGACTCATATTTAAGTAACGTTCTAGTGCTGTAGGTGCTTTTTAGTTTCTTATTAGTGAAGTGCAAATTAATGTTTACTGCTTATTCAAAAGGATTTTTCCAGTGTTCCTTTTTCTACTGATTATTAGCATGATGCAGTTACAAAGCTGGCCAAACAGAGCAAGTACAGGTTCTTCATAGGTTTAGGAAACCCTGATTTTTGTGATGCTGGTTAACTTTCAGAAAAGATAAATTTGTAACTGTAGAGAAATTGCATTCTGATATTGGCTTTTTCCCGAAAACCTTATCCTCATGTGCCTGGGAAATAGTGTCAAAGGCAGGCAAATGAAGGAGGAGATATGTGTTCCTTAAGTCAGTTCTTTCATTGAAACAACCTTGCAGCATCCTAAAACCTCCAGAAACCTGGTCGAACAAGGGAAGGTCACAGATAAAAACTCTACCTCCACCACCTGAACTTGTATCGTGCACTCTACCCAAGTGTTTCATTTCAAGGAATACCAAGATCTCATTCTAAAATGCAGTTTATTACACCATATATCTTATCTAATTCCCTGATTCTTTAGGAACTCTTTGCTTTACATTTTCTTCATTCAAGAAAAATCATATAAATTCAAAAAAAAAAAAAAAAAAAAAAAAGATATTAAAAAGCCTAAAATATTAGGCGTAAATCCACCTTTACGCAGGACATAACAAGGTACAGGTTTTTTAATGGTATAAAGATTTTTGTATTTCAGAACAAAACCCAGTTAACAACTGAGAGAAAATTGAGGAAACTTTCTTTAGTGATTACGTATTCCATAGTTATCCAATATATGAGTTGTTCTGGTTGTGACCATAGTTAAAAGCAATCTGGCTTGTGTTACATTGGTCTCGCTTGCAGATTTAGAGTTGGTCAGATTTCTGAAATGCTGATATGTTGAATTTTTAAACTTTTGATTGTTTGTAACAAGAAAATAAAAGATCTCAAAGAAAATGGTAGATGTTTTTGTCTTTCCATCTTGGACCGTCTTTTTGATTTGTTGCATTTTAACTATATTAGTAAGATACTGGAGATTGTCTAATTCTTTCCTGACATTTTTAAAAAAAGTTTTAATTTTTAAATCTTCATTTTCCTCAGATGCATTTGTTTATACTCTGTAGTATGACTGCATTGTTATGTAGGGATATATGAACCTAACTAGGAGAAATTCAAACATTTGAAGCTCAGAAGAAGGTGACAGTGACAGTAGCTAAAGTGTATTTAAGCATACTGTAAAAAAATGAGAAATGGGAATTTTCACAGAGGCGTAAACAGTTTCTGCTACAGGACTGAAGCTTTAGTTAGCTGTTCCAATTGTTATTGTTATTCCAATTGCCACTTTTGGTTTCTACGTATTGTTTGAGGGCCGGGAAAGGAGGAAATGCTTCAACCTCTACTCCCCACTGTTGGGGAAAAAGCCCAGCCTAAATAATTTCAGAAAAAGGTACATTTTACACTGTAATAGTTTGTACTTTGTGGTGAAATGGATTGCAAACAAGTATGTTGCAAGGCCATATAACCACAGGATTTATCTGTAATTATTGATGTTATGTTCAGGGAGAGAGAGTGACTCGGAAATCAGTACCTCATTTCTTCTGCCCACTATTTCTCAAGTGACCAGCTGATTTGAACTCACTGAGCATCAGTAATTCAAGAGATTAAGATTATGACACACAAAACAAGGAAAACTTAATACTTGCTTGGTATACTGTGGGATCAGACTTATGCAAGGGGTCAGATAAAGAATCTGTGAATGTTCATCTTGAAATGAAACTTTTCTGTTTTCCGAAGCATCACCATTAAAAAGTGCACCTTTGTTCTCATGTCAGAAAATTGCTTGTGTTCCAGAGAAGCTAGTCCAGCAATTCAATGTTGAAATAGAAAGAAAGGAGTTGTTACACTACTATTGGTCTTTCTGTTAACTTGATGGTACTGTTTAATTTTTCTGTTGTCATATATATTATAGAGAGAAAACTCCTTTGCAGCAGTGTTTTGCTACTGCAAGCCTGCTGTATAAACAAGCCGTGATGTGAACTGCAGGCTAGATGTACTCTGACCTGTCTCTCTTGCCTCAGAGACATCATCGAAAGCACAGCAAGGAACTAAGAATTTCTGTATTTCTCCCCTGTGACCTAGCCTAGGAGCAGTCCTCAAAGCACTCAAGGCTTTCTTGCTTAATAGGCTGAAAAGAGCAAGCAACCTTTCACAGCCCCGGCACATTCAGTTATGCAGTGTAGTGCAGCTCGTATGCATAACTTTGCACACACTGGCACAAATGCCCTTGGTGTAGGATGCAGGGAGGGAAGGAAAATGGGGAATCTGCTGCAGTAAAGGAGGTAACTGGAGCTGTCATCCAGAGCAAAAGGCTGAGCAGGGCTCTCAGCAGCACAGGGCTGTGGTGAGAGCTGGTTAATGAAGTGTGACAGGTAAGGCAGGTACGAGATCACAGCACTCGACAGGCAGACTATTTAAAATGGTAATGCAGTCAACCCTCATCTCATCTCAGCACTGACACTCTTCACCATTTGCCTGTGCCACTCATTCTGTGCAGATTGTCAGGTGGATATCAAAACAAGCACGGCAGGCAAATAAATACAGGAATCCAAGCAAATATTCTCTCTCCTGCAGGAATTGTAGACAAGTGTGACAGACAGGAGCTCACTGCTACTGATAATTGTGTTTTTATTCTGTAACTGCACTCTGGGTTATTTCTTGTAATGCCCTGCATTTCAGATTACATATATAGGTCTCTGGTAAGTTCCCCAAGTCATATCGGTGTTTAAGAACATAATTTTAACTCACTGTGTTACATCAGATAGCGCTCTGAATAATTTTTCTGAAGCAATTTCAGGGATAAACCTTTGTGGTTTAATGATGAAGGTGTATTAGCTAGGATTTAGTAGATTAGCTATTATTAGACCAGGTAGCTTGAATTGCTGCTTTCATAATTTTTCTGCTTTAACTGACGGTATCTAGGATTAGATGGAAAAACAATCACATAAAGATTTTTGTTTTTTTTTTGCATTTCAGACTTTTATGTTAAAAAATAGGCAAAGTCTGTTAGGTCTTCATGTAACTGTTACTAGCAGAAGTGATGCCTCATGGCCTGACCACAATCTGTTGCACAGACGCTCTTTTCTCCAACGTATGGCCTTGTGTTTCTCTGTTGTAGGCATAAAAATAACATCCATGATAGAGAGACAGCTTTTTTTCCTCAGTCTGGAGTCACAGATGTTTCTTGACAGAGAGCTTTACTGACTTTGGTAGGCTTTGGATCTGGCTTATTACTATTCTAGTTCTTATTTAGAAATTGAGAATACTAGTAATTGCCTGCAAAGGAAGCTATGTAGAAGAAATATTAGTTCTTAATAATGTACTTTGAGATTGTTGCACTGAACAGTTCAGTGCTGCATTTTAAAATATTCTTGATGACTCTGATCTCCTCTGCTTTTAAAACTATCATTTTGCATGTGGACCTGTTCAGATTTGCCTTTGCTTTCTTTATTCACAGTTTTTGGCAGCTCTGGCCGGTTCCATGTAGCTGGTGTTGAAATAAAACCTGTGATAGCTTCACTTGCTGGGTGACATCAATGACACTAATCAAAAATGGAGAAGAAGGCACAGATTGGTGTGGTATTTGGCCTTTATGAGTTGAGATAAATACTGAGGAATTTGGATATGTACCTGAGCTGCATGAATGTTGTGTATTTTCAGGACAGATCTGGCACAGCCTTCTTGAGAAAAGTTTACTAAATGAGAATTTCTGTGGGTTTGGTTTTGTTGGGGTTTTTTCTTTCAGATTTGGAAACAGCCACATCTTGGTGTTTCAACAGTTTTTGGATCAGCAGGGAATGAACAGTAAGAAGCACTTTCCAACTCTTCAAAACTGTTTGCATTGAAGCTCATTCTTGAAAGTAGGTGAAGATTCTGGAAGATTCATACTCTACCCAATCAGTTTGCTCCTTATCATTCTTTCTAGAGGTAGACCAGAGGGAAATATTTGACTTGAACAGGCCTGAATTTTGTATAAACTTGATCAATGCATCATATTCCAAATCTAACAGATCTGTTATAATAAGCTGTATTTGTTCAAAATCCTTTATGCTGATTTAAAAAAGTATCCTTTCTTCTGTTTGAAGAGGTTGGGGGTTGGTTCTTTTGTTAATGCCACACAGAAATTATTTATATGCAAACTTTGGAAATGAGAATGGGAATTGGTACATTTTGCACTGCCTGTAAATTCTACCCAACTGAAAGCATTAAGGAAACCCCAAACCTTTCCTGACATGGCTAAACTAGTGAATGTTGTACATTAATACTTCTAAGTTTTTGGAATAAGAGCCTATCTATATTTACTGACACACAGACTTCAGTTGTGTTGCTCTTGGTATACAGACTGCACATATTCTGTTTGAGTGTCTGAATGTATTTGCTGGTGTGCTCAGTCCAGTATCTCTGTAAATTTGGATACTCTTTGGACAAGTACCAAAACGTATTGCATTATTAAATTAAGCTCACGGGTCTCACTGTTAGTTTCATCCAGTTTATAATGAGAGGAAATGTTTCTAATTCTATGATACTTCCTACTGGTTTGCATGGAATATTTTGGTTAGTATGTGGAAGTGACACTTGAGATGGAAGTGCTAACAATTTGTGAAGGAGTTCTTTTTGTCTTTGAATAGATCTTGGTTAAAAGAATTTGTTTTATTTAATGCTAGTTAGAAAAAAACCAACCCTTGCTATTCTCCCACTCAAAGTCTTTCCATTCCTCCCAGGGACCTCTTCTTGAGACAAAAAAGAATGGGTCTACTTTTTGTTTGTTTGCAGAAACAAGTGATAAGAAAATCACATTATGACAAGCTGATATGACTGGGTATGAATTAGCCTTTTAACTGTTTTGTGTTTACACATTTAGTATATACAACACTTTAGCACATATTTTGGAGGAAGAAAATGGGTAAGTGATATTAAGGTATGTTTTATGTTTGAAGAAATGACCCTCAATACAAGAAGCAAATGTCTCTCATGTTTTTGTGGAAGTGGCATTTTTGTGAATGAAAATGAAGTATCTTTCAAAAATTCTACCCTAAGAAACAGCTCTACAGAATATACATTTATCACAGCAATTTAATGGGAAAGAGGAAAGGACATTATAGCTGTTTTGGTATTGATAGGGAGTTTTACCCTTGCTTTCTTGTTCTTCAGAAGCTGTCTGAATTTCTAGTTTGAGGACTATTTCATATGTACTGGTTGGTATTAGTTATGTTTTGAATCACTCTCAAAGAACTTCTAAAAAAAGTACTGTATTTGATTTCATAATCTCTGAGTCATTTCATTTTCTCTTGTGAGGTCCTAGACATTTCCACCTTTCCAGTGGTTTGATGTGTAAAGAAGGGGCAGACTCCTTAAGTCCGATAGAGATTTTATGTGCTGTGCAAACTTTCATGACTGTTCATTGAGATGAATATATACTTGCAGATTGACTTAGTGTATGGTTCTGATATCACTTATGTAAACAGTTAAGGGAATTTGGGATCTTGCATATTTTTCTTCTTTGAAATTGTTACTTGAAGTTCAATTATGGTTTCTTCTTTTCAGCTCTTTTCAGTTACTTTATCAGCTTCTGTGCTCTTGCAGTTTAGCGATAGTCTGCATGTTGTACACACAGTGTCATCTTTTTCTTTAATGTAAATCACTAAATCCATGGTGAAGATCAATTGCCTTAGAAGGTTTTTTTGTAGCCACCCTATTCCAAACTTACACTGCTTACCTAAAGAATCCTATAAAGCCGCTGTACAACCTCTCATTGTTGGAGTTCTAGAAATAGCTTTCTGATGCACTGTATATTTATTTACTTTTAGTTTTTCATCATTTGAGATTCTTGAAGTTACTAGGCACTTATCAAGAAAAGAAAACATTTAATTAAAGAACTTCCAAATTCAGCACTGCCCTGGGCTGACATTTTTAAGATGAAATCATGCAAACGTTTCACTTCTTGAAGCAAAGTCCATGTACAGTTATTTGACTTACTCCCTATAGCTCTCCTGGTTCCAAATCAGGACATTATGTAAAGAAATGCAGGGTAGTTGGGAAAGGCTCATTTTGGGCTTATAGGTGCAGCTCTAATTGATGCTAGAAATAGTTTTTTCATTCCTTTTGCCTGTGTCCTTCACTCTCATCCCACACTTCCTCACCTCTGCACTTTTTTCCTCCTGCACTCTCCATCTACTTACCCCATCTCTCCCAAACAAGACACAGCCCTTGTGCTCCTTTTCCCATTGGCCTCTGTTCCTCAATTGCATGTTCTGCTTCTCCCTCCCACTTCCTAACCTCTACCTATCAAGAAAGTAAATGTAATCTAGGCTTAATGAGTGATGAATCTGATGTTCTCTGCTAATTTCTACTCTCCCATCTTCAGCCAGATGGCAGGGGGTAGGTGGGGCAGCTTCATTTTTGGAGTAATTCTTTGTTTTGAGAGACGTCTGTTGTTTTTTTAATGTATGCATTTCTGAAATCACATGTTTCCAGAGGCAAGGATCTAGAAGAATGTTTTTCTCTGGAAAGATTGAGGCTGGCAAGATTGGAGTCACCTCTTGGTGCTTGTAAGTTCACTCCTTAGCCTCAGGCAGGCTCAAAATAAGTCATGCACAAGTAGGCTTTATTCCTGCAGTTAAGATGTGCCATTGTGCTTGAGGAATTGAGCTGTCAGCCATAGTCCTTATGCTTTAAACAGATATGTCAAAAAAAAAACACCTTTTACCTACCTACTTCTTTCAAAGGAGTTGAAAATGGAATCTGTGTTAAGAGTAGATCCTTGAAGCCCATCATCAACTGGGATGGTGGCAAGGGTCAGAAAGTCATTAAGACCCCAAACTAGTTCCCATTGCCATTCTGACTTTGACTTCAATATGGGTTGAATGAGTTCCTTAGAAAATAAAGCAGCTTTGCAGCTGATGGGTAAGCTGTATTGCAAGGAGAAAAGATTACTGTAGTATTTTAAAAGAAATGTTTTCTGTCTGCCTTCAGAAGTTGTAATTAACCTGTGTGAGGCCAGAGCTATGTATTATGAGAGTAAGAACTATCTGTGCTGTCTGTAGAAGAGACAACTACTGTATTTTATGGGCAGTGTAGCATTTAAAAGTATAGATTTTTAAGGCTTTCATTTTAAATGACAGTGGCATGATCTGTAACTGCAATATACTGCTGTAAACCATCTTTACAATACTTTGTATTACCTCTGTGGCTATTTGTTCCTCAGTGGGGTCTGAAAGAATAATTCAGACAAATTTCATTTATTGTTGCTTCACACTTCTTCACCATAATAACATGCTTAGCTAACAGGTTAACAAGTATGCCCTTCTCACTTTACTGAAAGGTTTTAACAGATCCTAGAAATCATCTTCCAAAACTTACAGTACTCTCCAGATCTTGCAGTAATAATGATGTTCTGTTTCCACTGTTGATCTTCTTTCTCTTTTCCTTTCCTACTTTATTGTTGCACTCAGCCTTTTCTGTAACTCCTGATAGTTATAGAAAGGATGCTGCCTTCAATCCAGTCTCTTCAGCAATCACGTTATGGGTGTTTGACTTTATGTTATGTATATAATAATGTATTAAACAAGAATATTATCAGGAATAAATCATTCTAACTTCACTGGTGCTGAATATCTGAACATGTGTGTAAAAGTTGAAATCACTTCCCACTGTCTATGGATGGAAATGTTAAAATTACACGGCTCTTAGTTTATGCGGTATTAAAAGAAGATGTAACAGGAAGGTAGGTGTAACAGTGATGTAGAAAACAAAATATTTTTTTTTTCTTCTGGTTTTATTAAAAATACTCTTTTGAAAACGTTTTATAAACCATTTTAAACATGAGAAAGTTAGACGGTATCATCCATATTTCTGTATATTTCTGAAAGAATAATGAAATAACATGAGATCTCTGGTTTGGTTAAGTTCTCCTGTGGATTAGCTGCTCAGTCTTAATAGCAATCAAGATATAATCTAACATGCAAGAACCACAGACTGTACTTTTTTATTTGGTTATTTATCCTTCTGCTTTTGAAACTAGCTCTCTGAAATTTCAAACTATTTTCATAAATTCTGTATAAATGTAATGCCAAAATATATATTCCTTCATCTCTTAGGTGTCTTGGGAGTGTGCTACTAGAGCCAAACAGGTAAGTCAGTAAATGACACAGATTTTTTTTTTTTAAATTAATAAGCATTCCAAAACACAGGGGTTTCTCTGCTTTCTACTTATTTGTATTAATGAAGATGAGCTACATTTTGGTTTTGAATTGCAGCAATAGCAAAAAACCCAAAAACACTCTAAATTTGTGTCCAGTTATTTTTTGCCTTAAGAAAAAAAAGTTAAATATTCTATTTATGTTAGAAGATTCTGTTTACAAGTTTCAATCATCAAATTAGAGGTGAAAATCCATGTGGCTTAAAGGCCACTTGCACACTGTAATCAACAAGCATCAAATATCAAGAATGAACAGTAAACACAGAGTTTAACGAAGTCTTTGTGTAAACCATGAATTACATATTTGCATATTATGAATGCATCCAGAGATATAATAAATATCAAAGAAAAAGTAAGTGTTGTAGTTTTTTGCATAATCATTCCCGTAGTCCCAGTGATTACTTTGCAGACCACTTCAAACTGGTATTCATTGAAAATGAAACCTAAATTATAAGCTTGCCCTTTGAATTTTTCCATGTATGCCAATTTTCTGATACTACTTCACAGTAACAGCTTTGTCCTTTCTCATGAATTTTCTGGACTTGGTATTTTTGTTTTAAGTAAATCTGTGTAAATGTCACTGATGTGTCCCAGGCCACATAACCTGAACTGCAAGGGCCAGCAGTCTAGATTTAGGCTTTGGTGCAAGGGTCTCCATAGTGCATCCTCTCCGGATTGTGCTTCATTAAGCATCCAGCCATGCCGGGAGTTACTTCCTTCCCATAAATGTGGGACTCATTACTGTGGAAGGCAAAGAATCAGAGGTTGTGGTGGTGGTGATGGTCATGGTGGTGGAAGTTGCATGGGCTGGTCTTCCTCTGCTTGGGTTATCAGGAAGGTGGGAAGAACTCTAAAGTCCCTGTCAACCCCAGAACTGTATTTCACACATTTGCTTGGATAGTTCTGCCTTTCTGTCTGTGCTTCACCCCAGGGACCTGTTGACAACCTTTTTACACCATCCTTTTATCCCTGTAAAGGAAGAAACTACTTCAGTAAGGTTTTTTCATTGTACAAAAATAAAGTTAAAAATCTCAGATATTTTGTGTGACCCTAAATAGACCTAAAGATTAGAAAATTCAGCATCGTGTACTTTATTCTTGGTGTCTCTGAGTACCTGTTTTTTACATATGTATGAAGAAAGTAGGGGATTAATTAATTTTAAATAGAGAAGGTTTTATTTCAAAGATGACAAAACTTTGTTCCATTTTGCAAAATGAAGGATCTGGTATGAAATGTTGCGGTTGGATTCAGAGTTTAAAAATGTGCATAACTTCAAAAATATCTCTAGTTTTTATGGTAGTGACTGTTATCAAAGTACAAGGCATGACAAACCCCACACAATAGAAAGGCTTATGATGTTATATATTGGGCATGATCAACTGAAAGAAATGACTAATGCCATGTCAGAACCGTAAGCTATTATCTTTGGGGATTTTTATCTTAATAAAGTAGAAGTACTGAAATATAGTAGGGAAATATAGGAGTGGAAGGGGGAGCCAAGGGAAGAAATCTTAGAAGCCACTCAGCTTCTATTTCTAAAATACTATGACTATTTGCAAGCACCTGGAAGGTTGCAAAGAAATCAGTACCAGGCAATATGGATTTGTCAAAATCAGCTAATTTCCTTTTGGCAGATTAACAGGCCTTGTTGTGAGTTACAAAGCCATAGAAATCATTCATCTTGAATGTAGTAAAAGATATCTGTCTCTTTTGACATCTTCATAAATAAGCTGGGGGACAATAAATTCTAGATGAAACTATTAGAAAGTAAATGTAAAACTCATTGATTAACTGTACTCGAAGGGATCTTATCAGTGATATACTGTTTAAAAAAAAATCCATTGCATTCTGGGAGGGTCATTTTCAGGTCCCTAAGAAAGAAATAATAACAGAATAAAGAATATGCTTGTTAAGGGTATAAACACATTGGAGGACAGGACTTTAATTTGAAATATTATTGGAAAATCATGAAAAAATATACTGAATTAATGTAATATGGATAAGTGCAATCTTCTGTTTAAGCAGTGGCAATCTGCCACTACACAACTTCTTTTTGGAGAACAACTGGTAAGTTTTGTCACTGTACGTCAACAGCACCATGCTATTGCAATAAGCAACAGGCACAACCAAGGGAATGTCTGTGACGCAGGAAGTTGTTTTCTTCTCTACCCAGCTTGGTGAGATACCAGTATGAGTGAAGCATCCAGTTTGAAGCAGCACACCATAGAGTGTGCAGAGAGAGAAGAGAAAATAAACGGTGGGCAGACTTTGTGCAGAGACTAAAAAAGCTGGGGTGATTTAACCAAGAAAAAAACACAACCAAAACAAACATAAAAGCGAATGAGGAGACACGAGGGGAGAGTTTAGAGCATACAGAAGACATCTGCAAAACACGAGGAGCAACTGGACAAACTAGATGGACACTTGAAGGCCCTGTTAGCTCTATTTTGATGATTCTGGACAAGTATCCCTGCAGGAGACCTTTGCTATTTGCAGTTTTTGAGTACAAGTAGAATTAAATGGTTTTGTGTTTAATAGTATGTGCATATGTTTTTCTGTATGCTTTCTGGGTTACTCTTCTGAAGTTTTAGAGTTTAGTTTTTGGATTAGGGACCAGTTTGCTAATGCTACTTTCATCAGAGTAAGTGATGCTTCCAACTGATTTCCATTAACTTTATAGTGTGGAAAACCTACATTTTAAAGTGCTTAAAGAAGGGTGAAATGCATTGCTGTTTGTCTTCTGTTTTTAATGAAGACTCTTTGCGGAAATGTAGGATCATGTTCAGTTACACAGTGAATCAGTTATTTTTATACATTAATATTATTTGTACTTTATAGTCATTCTGTTTTACAAAACAGCTGGTTTCAAAGGGTGCTTAACTTGCTCAAGTGTGTGGCTTATAGGTATACAGCAAGAGCTTTAGTTTTCCTAATCTGAGAATTGGGATAATGGCTGCACACTTGAAAGTGGCAATGAAGTTTTTATGATGGATTAGTTACCTGTGGAGTTGATTGCTATCTGCAGTGGTGACATCCTGATCTTGGAGCATCCAGATTGTGAGTTATGTAAATATGATCCGTGTTAATCAAAAGACAAATAAGGAATTAAATGATTTATTCCTTATACAACCAAACCTGTTGTATATAATGCATATATTCATTTTAACATTGTTGTTGTAAAGACATAGCTATAAGTATCTCTTTAAATATTGCTACAAACGTTAGAGCCTCCTGGATACAAAGACCTTGATGGGAAGTTTGTGAAGTTACAAACTGCAGATGTTCCTTTTATT
>JAOEHX010017618.1:23876-36901 GCA_025448015.1 Bolborhynchus lineola
GAGAAGGGGAAGAACTAACAAGAGACATACGCAAGTGAAAAAATGTAAAAGACTCTTACTTCATTGCGAGACCCCTGCCCAAGACCACCAGGAGGCAGTGTGCATGCGGGACGGACTTGCGAAACTTATTTTAATACGAAGCGAGAGACAATTTGTTTTTACACCCCCTTATTGTATATGTATGAGAAAAGAGAAAAAAGCCAGCAGTGTGTGTTACGAGGTGTGCGTATTGGTGGAGCAGAGACTCCCCCGCGCACCCAGTGCTGTTTGCTTACCTTTATTAACTTAATAAATTGAACTTAGCATTTTTATCCATTTTTGAGCAATTCATTTATCACACTGATCATGGAGACAGCATCACTGATGAGAAATGCTCTGAGGAATGTTGAGACACTAGTCTGTATTCTTTATTGGCACACATCACTGCCTGTCATGAACATCCCAGCTTGGTGGATGAGTATCTAATGTTCTAGCTCAAACCTCAAATCAGTAAGTCCTTCTTCCTGCCTTCCTGTCTCTCCCACTCCCTTTTTCCCTTCTGCCCTCTGTCTGAAAATTTACTTTTGCCTTAGGCCTAAAATCTCAGGTTACCAACTAATTCGTGCCTTTTTTACCATCATTTTGTTATTTGTGCCTTTTAAGTTATTTAAAGAAGGGTTTAATTCTCCTGCTAGCCTGTGATGTTAATGTAAATCTTATGACTGTCTCTACAGACTGCAACAAAAAGCAGCTAACACTGCAACCCTCTTACTGATTGCATGGCTGATCGCCTTGGAGTGCTCTTGTGCATTGCTTTTGCACAGCCCATGTTTTTGTAAGAATCTGGGATGCAAACATTTAGCCCTCTAGCTTATGTATATTTACAGTTTCCTCCACATGTATCATGTCTGACTGGATATTTTGCTTTCTTAGGGTTTTTGCACTGAAAGTCTCCATGGTTCAAAAAGGCAATACTGCATCATTTTCTTTAACTTTTGTTGCAATGTTTTTATCTATATTCTTGGAAAGTCCTGGATCATCAATATTTGTCAGACTCCAGGAAGTAAAGGCAAAAGTAGTAAAATCTAGTCTACCAGGAAGGATCTTTATGAGTGAAACCCAGTGTGTGTTTTAACTCCCTTTGTAGGAAATGCTTTATAATGCATCATTTTCTGTCTAGCTTGACTATAGTTTCTATTTAGGCTGTTAAGTGTAATGTTTCAGTTGAAAACAATTAGTTCTGCTTGCACAGTGGCTTAGGCTCAGCAATTTTTTTCTGTATTTAAATGACAGACCTACTACACTGCACATGATTCTGCAGTGCCATGTGTTTCAGCTGAGTGTCATGTTATGGTGGAGATATATGGCAAGGGCTGACACTAAAATGTGGCTTGTTTTCCTCTTCTCTTACAAGGAAGTGTGAACTGTAACTTACCATCAGACTGCATGATACTGTTTGGTTCTTGGCTCATATTCACTTGCCATAAAGATCTCTGTTGGAAAGTTGTATTTTAGGCAAACACAATAAACATCAGTGGATCAGACTGAAGAGAGAATGAGGAAAACTAAAACACAGTATCTTCTTACCTGTTAAATATTTGTTTTAACAATCTTATATGTCTTCTTATTACTTGATAAGTGTGTGGAGCTCCTATAGATCTAGGGCTACGTTTTCATGTTTCTGCTGAAACATAAGTCTGAATCCATTTTATTCTGTTACCAGCTTCAGATGGATATTTCAAACAGCAAATGTGTGAATATCTATCAAATAAAATATCATGGGTTTAATATACCTACATATTTGTCTATCAGATAATCAGACAAATCAAGTACAGAAATGATCAGTAGACCATTTTCTTCCTTCTGCCAAAGTTCATTTACTGCCTGAAGTCCTTATTATAATACAGGCAAAAATTTTAGTTTAGTGCACTTCTAAGGATACAGCTGTTGGATTTCTTCTGCCTTCTTTTTGCAGATGGTAAGAATTCTTTTTCCTTTTTTCCCTTTTCACTTTTCCCTCTTTTCCCCCTTTTCCCCTTTTCCTTACCTTTCCTTTTCCTTGTCAATCATTGCATAAAAGCTACTAAAAGTCTGCTAATTTTTATGATTTACATATTTGAATTCTCTGTTAGTATTTCCCTAGAAAACATGACCATTTTTAACCATTAAGTTAAGGTGCTTAGTAGCATGGATCTCCCAAAACCCTCTAATCTGACTTTTGTCATTTCACTGAAACCAAAGCATTTGTGGTAGGCTGTATTTAAAGACTTGTAGTATAAGATAAGCAGTGTCATTGTATGCATAAAAAGCCATGTTTCCCTAAAGTAGTTAAGTAAATGTTTGCATAAGTAATTGCATTTGCAGTTGTTTGTATGTGCCTTTAGTTATCATTGGAGAGTTAACCCTGCTGGAAATCTTGGCCAGCATGATAGTCTTAAGCTCTCATGAGGCAGTCTAACACAAACTTTCATAAGGCTGAGTGATAGAATTCTAAATCATGTTTTATTTTCCAGCTTGGTTTTCAGTGTTTTACTGGAATATTCTCTAGAACTTTTAAAACCATGTATAACAAAAACTAAAAACCAAACTTTGTAAAAAAAAATGTGCATGAAGGTTTGGTTTGACAGTTGGACAGAAGTTTTTGCTGGATTTTATTTTATCTGAAACATTTTGACCTTCCATAAAATGTAACTAAATTTTACCCAGTTTTTTCTTTTTGAGCTAGCTCTTAGCACTATAATACAGTACATCCCAATACATCCTCTCTATCTGTTGGCAGCATGATTGTATATAAAGCCTGAGCATTAAATTTTGAATTCTTTGATTTTGTTAAAGAGACTGACAGAGTTACAAAGGAAGAAAAATTTGTGGGAATACAATTAGTCTTCCCCTTAGAAAAGTAATTTTAAAATAGAAGTTACATTATTTTCCACTTTTTGCTATTAGTAGATCTCCTGGGTACAGTTACCTTGGAAACATCGTATTCTAAAGGAATAAGACTATATAGAACATTTTCTTGGACCCATTGATAATGTCTGGAAAAATGATGCTGCTGATGGCAGTGGAAAAACATTCAATTTAGCTGAAGCAGAAGTCCAACCTCTATGATGAAGTTTGGGAAAAGGAAAGAAATCTGGGTTTGTAATGTCCATAGTTGAGAAGGCTTGATGCTTTCAGACCTCTCCTTTAAAAGACCAACCCATGGCTTAGTGGAGAGGATTGTATTCCTCATCACTTTATCAACAGTATAAAGATCCTCTTAATTAGAACACAATTTGAATATAATACATATACTAGAATATAATTGCATAGTTTAGTTGCAAATAAATATGATGCAATATTCAGGTCTAAACTCAGTGCCTAATTATTATTTGCAGATGTTGTGATTATAACAAAGCTGGAGTAAACACTGTAAATTCAGCCGTTCTGAATTATTAAAATCATGGGAGCATTATTGCTATTAATTACAGTTCCTTCAAGTTTCTGAGAGCTGACATTGGCCCTTGCTTTGTTTTCCACGAACCCTGATGGAGAAGAGTGGGATCACAGTCAAGTGAATCTGTTAAAAGGCTTCCTAGAAGTCTGTCTTGAGTGTGCAGGATGAGATTTTCTTAAACTCCAAAAAGGTGCTTGAATCAACTTTGTACTTTAGGTCTACACAGAATCCAAGTCTATAGAGGATCCCATGAGAACTATGGTCCTTATTCAGCATTTTGGCATTTTGAAATCTATCTGTGTGTTTGAGAGCTGCATATGGGTTGTTTCTTTTGAAAGGGGGATTCTTCACATGGGCCTGACCTGAAAACAATATTGTAGCAGTGACTGGAAGATAATTGTTAAGCAGCAGAATAATCCTACTACCTATGAGGCTTTTGAGCTTTACTATTTCAGGAGGTAAAACAATTTCTGTTTTGTGGATTCGTTTACTGAGAGATTTGATTTTATATTACATTACATACTGTTTGCACTTTATAAAAGGGAGGAATAGGTAAACCTGGCTTTCTACAGTCATCTGACTGTAAGGCTTATACCTTGTGATTGACAGTCTGTTAAAGCCTGTAACAAAACCACCAGTGGTGCAGCAGATGATCTAGTTTTCTGTATTTGTAGATCTCGACAAAAGGAACTTTCAACAGCTCTCATATACAGGTGCACACAAAGAGATGGAGTGTATAGAAATGTAACATCTTTGGGTAAAAAGCAATTGAGCAGTCTGGAGCCTCAAGTGAAATCATCTTCAACTCATGATGCTAAGTCATGATACCGGTGACACAAATATATAACAAAGTAACAAAGCAAATACTTGCCAATGGCATTTTATGTGAAACTAAGCTATAACTGCTTCTTGTACTACTTCTTTTCAAATTTCATTTTTCAAAGCTTTACTTTTCTCTCAGAAACTGACAGAAGTCTGAGTGAAAGAAAAGGACATGTTCTCAGAGCTTCTGGCTGTGTATCGAGTCCTTTTTTTTGTGCTAACTCATTTTAGAATAGTTTGTCTTTGAATTTATAACTGATAAATTGTGTAGCATTGAAAACACCTGAGAACAGAACAGCTTCAAATCTGGCTTGTGAGAGGGGGGAGATGGTCAATAGGTACTTGATCAGGCTTTAGCTTGGTATATAAAGCATCTCAAAATGTGATGAACTGTAACAATGCAAGGGAAAAAAATACAAACAAAAAAAAAAAGCCTTGAAGAGAAAGGTATTTAAAATTGCATTAGAGGTTACAGGATGTACTATGAAGATGGAACTGGGAGTGCCTTTTAAAGAAATAAGTAAGATTTTAATCTTACTGAGAAGGGGAAAATAGAGTTAGACAGAATGGTATTCTTTGGGGCTTTTTTCCCCCTTAGGTTCTTTATACTGTTACCTTTCTCAAGGAAGAGACACTCACCTCTCTCAAATGCTGTGTAGGGATCATCTGCATCTTATTTATCCCAGGGTGTGGAGCCATGTCTTTGACTGTGTCTTGTCACTGAAAGTTACGCAGTTCTGTCAGCTGTAGGGAGCTGACGTACCAGTAGGGATTAAAAACCATGGTCAGGCAGAACATCAATTGTGTGCTGATTAGAAGAGTGCAGTTCAAATAGATTTTTTAGTTTCATGCCTTTAAGTGACCCCTTTGAGAATGAAGTTTATGTACTTATCTCCAGCAATGTATTGTGGCTGTGTATGTGGTTAAGGTAGGTTCATATGGTGTTATGGAAGTCAGTATTGCTAGGCAGTTCGATGAATGTCTGAGCTAGCATATGCAGGGGTAAGTGCCTGAAGATTGGCATTACCTCATGTTCAGGGAAAAAGAGTCAGTCTGCATTCAGTTTAAAGACACTTGAAAAAACAGCATGCAGCACTGACATGTCAAGTCAGCAATGAAGAGAAATATTCGCTTTTTTTGTCAGTCTAATCAGAGATTTGGAGTCTTTATCAAGCTCAGTTGATAAGGAATAGAACAACAAGATGCAAAACCAAAGATGAAAGCCCAATTAAAAACAAAAATTACATTTCACTGTACAACTTTCCTTTGAAAAGTATTCTGTACTTTCCTCTGAAATGTGTTGCAGTATTCCAAACAGATCTTGTCTCTCTCTGAATTCGTAATTATACCTGGGCTTCATAGGGACTACAACTCAAGATTGACTTTTATATGTAGGCATCTTTATTCAGGCAGTAATGGTAAACAAAAGCAAAACTCTGCAATACCAGTAACAAAGGAACATTTGGTAAAGTCCAGCAGACCAAGCTCAAAGAATCTGTGTGTTCCTTGTGCCTATCCTATGCATCTCTACTCAGTTAAGTTACATGTTGTACCATTTATTTCCTAAAGGTTGTCATCTGCCATGAAAATTTATGCTTTTATTGACTTACTAATTGATTTAGTGAAAAGTCAAATAGATATTTAGACTCTCGGAGGTAGCAGCACTATGGCATTCAGTTCATGTAAGATGTCTTCAGATGCAATATGAATAATGTTATCTAGCATGCACATCCTCATTGTGCTGTATGACTGGTGGCCTTATGTGGATCCTTGCTAATTCACTGCCAGATAATAACACGTCGCGCATTAGTCTATTATCTAGCATTTTATCAAGCATTCTCTTAAGCACCCATCACTTCAGTTGCAACACTTGCAATGAATTTTTCAAGCCAGCTCAGTGTTGCATTAATGTATGGTTAGAATTCTTCATTGTACTCCAGCCTCTTTCCTCCACGAAAGCTTGCTCCTGACAACAGAAGTATTCAGGTATCACAACAATACAGGGTTTGTGTATATGTGGCTGGCTGCAAAATGTGGGCTGCAAAATGTAGGCACTGGAAGAATTAAGAACTAGCTGAATTTCAGAGTGTGGGATGGGTGTGTGGGACTGGCAGCTCGAAGACAAAATCAGTCCCTTCCCACACACTTACACACATGGGACATCCTTCTCATTTGTGCATAGTTCTGTTGGAAAGCAGAGAATTCTGAGATCTTTATACCCTCAAAAACTTTGAAGGGCCACCCTAAACTGCTCAGCCATGTCAGAGATCAGCAGATTGTGTCATGTTTTTCTTAAAAGGTCTGCTATGTGCTCTCCTTCCCAGCACCAATGGCTTTAGAGAGAAGTGATGAAGAAAATTTTGTAGCGGCAAAGAATTATTCCAAGCTAGGGAATAATGTTCAGCTCCACTGCTCAGTGTGTATGCAATTACATAGCTAATGCCAAATAGTACAAAGTACATTGATCAGGTAGATGAAAAAAATCACAGAGGTGTAATAACACAGTGCTGCCTTAGCGAATCACCTTTCCTACTTAGGACCATGAGTTAAAGATTGCCACAGACCTTAAGCTAAAGCAAAATGGCTTTTTGGAGGTGGGGAGAAGGGTAACCTTTTTTGCCTATTTTAATTCTGGAAACTTCCTTTCCATTTCAAGTAGCTTATTCAGATTTAATCATCCTCATCAGAGGATGAAAATGTATAGTTGTGATATTGTTGGGGAATTTCAACTTTGATGATACTACTCGTGTCTATATTGAGAAGTATCCATGGAAACAGTGCAGTGATCCATAAACTGTAGAGGTGTATAAAGTCTTTCTACCACAAATATGTGTCAGCAAGAAAACCAAGATGACACTTTCATGTCTATGTGGCACAGGTGAAGAGTGCATTCAATTTTAAGTCATGGATTTGAGCCATGCCAGTTTATAGAGAGTTATTCAGTATTTTGTGACTTAATGAATTGAGAAAACCAATCCAGAACCACAAACTCACAATTTCCCAAGCAGATAACCTACCACTAAAAAGCCTGAAATTTAATTTTCACATCAACCAACTACAAAGTTGTAATAAAATGGCTTTTGCAGTTTTTGTTTGTTTGCTTTTCTTTTTAATATCAGATAGTAGTGAAATAAATGAAGCAAGGAATATTCTGCTTATGTCTGTGTTCTTATTAAGTCCCATTAACTAAACGTCAATCTACTTGAGTAAGGTAGCACAGCAAAAAATGGTAATCCAAGCACTCTAGGGGTTGCTTTCCAGGACAAAGATTTTTGTGGCTTTTTACACACATGTGAACATACAATTTTACTCAAGTTAAATACCAAACAATTCTGTTGCTCAAGTAAATGCGAAATATACTATTTCTGCTATATTCTTGTAAAACAGGATTCAGGGAACTGTCTTTCCATGCTTGGACATTTCAAACACCACCTGTCTACTTTGTGCAAGTCAGCAAAGGCCACATGTTCAAAAAGGTTTCTCCTTTCTATTTTCATTCTCTGTGAAAAATTTGTGTTGCTATGATCTTGACTGGAGGTCTAGTTGTTGTGTTGTGCATGTCCTTTGACCACAAGGTAAACTTGGTCTTCAGGCAGCTCCCACCCAGTACCAGTGATTATGCCACCTGAGTGTCTTTGCCTGTATCTTAAAGTGAAGCAACAAACTATCATGTGAAATACTTTTTATTTGACAATAGAAATGACAACTAGTATGGTTTTCTGTTAAGAAAAGCCTGTAAGAACTCAGACCAAAATGAGGTTGACTTACTATTGGTGGAATCTGCACAGCATGCCATGCCCTGGTTGGACAGCTGTTCAGTGATCTCCAGCTCAGGGTTTCCAGCAGGTGAATGCACGTAGGATTGTCTATTTCTTTATACAGTTTTAGCTCCAATAAAAGGCATTTTGCTGCAAGGTCTGAGTGCCTTTCTTAATGAGATCATAATGAACCACAGTCTCCTGGTGCAAAATGTGTATGTAATCCAGGTAATCAGCTTTCTAAAGCACCAGCAGTATTAGACATAGCTGACAGTGAGAACTAAGGCATTGCTCTGCACACATTGAATTTTGCTTTGAATTTGGCAGTTCAAATGCTGTTATGCAGGTGTCTGATACTTTATTCCGACATTTCTGGTTTACTAGTAAATAACTCCTGCAGACTTTCCTTCCTCTGAAGAATGGCCCTATATGGTAAATGTCATCATATTTTTCATCTAACCTTCACTTTCAGTTACAAAGATAAGCTGCTTTTGAGATAGATCAGGTTAGAAGTGTTTTTGAGGAAATTTTGAACAAGATGAGCAGCACTTTTTCTTGAGGCCTCTGTATCAAAAATAGTTTTTCCAAATCACTTTAAATGGAGGTAAAAGAAATTTTGCTGTCACAGTTCATGGAGGCAATATCTGAAGTAGAAGTAACCTTTTTAATGAGAGTTTTAAGCAGAAGGTACAGTTGAGTTTATAATACAAGACACACTTCAACATTAGTCTTGGAAATTTCTCCTATATTGTCTTAATACAATTTTTACCAAACAGTGTTATATAGTAATTTCTTATTTCCAGAGAAATAACAGGTTGGGCTTTTCAATCTTGCAATATCTTCAGTTTATTGGAGCACTGAAAGCTGGCATCTTAAAACTAGAAAGAAAAATTACAGCCTGACATCTACATTTAACAGCCAGTCCTCAGGAGAGTGTGACCAGACTAGTAGAGCACTATCAGCAAGACCTTAGACCAAATGTAAAAATGCAATTCCTTTTGATGATAATAAGGCAACACTTGCATAAGTAGTAGCATGCTACAGATTAAGAATAATCTGCTCTAGATTCCTAATTCTGAAGTATGGAGCCAACAGAAGCAGTGGGTTTTGTTGCAGACTTGTACACATGATCAGTTATGGGCAGTTTTCATAGGCTGATACACAGTTCAAGGTGTGATTAAGTTATGTGATCTCTGGACAGTTGTTGACAAAGAACTTAGGAGAAAGTTCTATTTCCCTCACCATTCTTCAGACCATAAAGTCTCACTCAGCTGGAGATTCCCATTTTCTGTCACCACTGTTTAGGAGACACACCTCCCTGGGAGCCTGCTAATGACTTCGTCAGCACAGTCAAGCCATGGGCATTGCTTCTGTTGTCCTCTAAACTCAGAGCCTTCCCAGGTTGCATTCAGATTGATCAGTAAGTGACCACATGTGTCCATAGTTCTGTCCCTTCTGGTTTCAACCTGTGCTTGTGCTTTGTGCTTCCAGGGCTTCTGTTGCCATTTTACAGTCATTAACTCTATGCATTTTCTTATTTTAGGGTCACTGGTAGTTCATTAGATACAGAAATGATTTCTTAAATGTGTACATGTACGTTACTATCTTATCTACATACTCTTAGTATCTGTCTAATAATAGTAATGTTACTTACTATGAAGGAACCTTGAAAAATGTTTTTTCTTTGGTTATAATATGTTTTTTTGTGACTGGAATATATTATTTTTAGTTTACTTTTAGTATTTTTCAGTGAAATTATTATTTTTTTTTTATGATCATGGAGACATCTTAAAGAATGTATAACCTTACTATCTAGAGGACTGTTTGTCATTTTGTGGTAGCTGCATGTTGATAAACTTAACAGAAAGCACTGTAGCTAACTTTTCTTAGTTTATTTTAATATGATTTTCATTATTGTTTACACCATTTCACATTCAGAACTATTAGGTCATGTTTTGTGTAAAATGTCTTTCCCTTATCTGTTGGTATTACCTGTCCTACTGAAAATCTCTCACTTGTATTTGTAATATGCCCTTCTTTGCTACTTTTTTTTACAACAAAATTCTTCTTAATATTTGATTTTCATAAGATTTTTGGGGTGCTTTTTCTTCCCCTTTAATTATTTCCCCATTTTCTGCCAGCATAAACCAGAATGCTTTTTATAACTGAAGTTAGATCTTCTCAGGGGCTGCAGACCAAAAATAATCCTCAGAGAAAGTAACTTCTGTGTACAGTGTAAATAAAAATGGATTTATATTCATTAGTTGCTTTCTTCTCTTATCAAAGTTATCAGAAATTAAGACTTCTTAGTATGTAAACAGCCTAACAAGCTGATATTGATAGTTTTCCATATGAGGATATGTGAAGAAAAGCACAGACACTTAATCCAAAATTACAAAAGGGGAAGTGGAAGAGATTTAGTTCTGCATTGACATTCAGATATTCCTGGTGATTTTGGTATGGTTTAAAATTTTATACCACTTCATCCTGGAGACCATCTTATGATCTGTTATCGTAAGCTATTTTTTTTTTTAAGTATTAAGAAAATATGCTTTAAATATCTTCCCATCTTCTACCAGGTGATTGGGGAACTGAAAACACTTGATCCCAGGTGGGCTTTCTGTGTGGAATCCAATTGGTAATCTCCTAAACTATCTGAGCAGGGCATAAGTCTGTAAAAATTGGAAGGTTGAAACTCTCTAGAGTATAACGAGATGGGACACTTTGCTATGGTCACAGTTGTGGGTTTTTTTTCCCTTTTCTCAAAAATAGTTGCAGGACTTCACCCTATCATGAATTCAGGAATTTTTCTGAAGCTCTAAATTAGAGAAAGTAATTTGTAAAAAGATTTTGTTTTATTTCTCATCCTTTTAATAATTCCCTGAATAAAATTGTCTGTACCTGCTTTTTGGATCCTGAGTGTTGAGATGAGGTTTTGGATTTCTTCACAGATTTGTTTTTGAACAAAAGGCTTGGCATGGATGGCGCACTGTCCTTTTGCAAGTTTACTCCTTATTGTTTTCTTAATATCAAGAATGTCTAGTTGTTTATACCCTGAGTCATTGAGATTGTCTCACCTTTGCCATGTCTCTGATCATCTCCACTTGGTGTTAACTTTCTCCCTGAGCTCTGAAGGACAATCTTCTATGCTTTCAAATCTATTTCTAATTACGATTATTTCTGACTAGATTTTTAATTCCTCAGAAATTTTATATTCTAGCTTTGGTTTGCCTGAAACACATAGACATACTGTAGCTCTTACAGAACATTAATCCTAACTGTAAGTAAGTCTCCTTACATTTTGACAGTATGATAATTTTGGACATAACTCATGTGTCTTGAGCTAATGAGAATATGGCTAAGATGACTGGTAAACTTGGATGTAAATATCCAATTATGCCTGTTTATGTTGTTAGGAAAATACATAATGCTTGGAGTTTTCGTAGATGATGAAATTAATTAATCTAATTTTACAGTTGCTAGTTGTACTATGAAAGCATTCACTACCTGTTGTTCATTTCCATACATCTTCCTTTTCTCTGTCATCACTAAAGTACAAACAGGCAACTTCTATGGCATGTTTTTGAGAATTTAAATTCAGAAGCATCCATTTTTAAGATCTGCATAAAATACATCTTTTATATTGTCTTACTTTTTCTCATTGAGACCTTATGTACTCATGAGATCAGTTTTTTTGCTTTTTCTTTGCATCCTTTTCTAATAATTCAGTAATACCTTCCAAGCCAAAGCCTGCCAATTGCATAATTTTCATGGTCTGTGTTGTGCTGTTTAATGTTCACCATAGAGTTATGCAGATATTTTAAACTGGAGAGATCTTTCTATATAATTTCTTGCAAAACTGTGGTGTGAATATAGTTCTCTTTGGGGTGACGCACCGCACTACTGAGAATCTCTGGTCTAGGTAAGCTTCAGACCACAAAACCTGTACGTATAGTGTACAGCCATATGTTAAATTAATAGTTTCTCATCCAGAATGATTGGGTATGTTTGCCAGTTCCACTTTGTTATGGGTGATATTTTGCCTAGTTCCCACTACTCCTTAGGTCCATCCCTGTCCTTTAACTTCTCTAGAGGTATTCTCAGAAATTTATGAAATTAAGATTTTGAGGCTTCTCTCTTGCCAGTTTTGCACAGTCTTTACTGAGTTTGTCAGTGTAAACAAGAAGAGAATCAGTACTTATAGTCCAGTCACTATCATCTTGATCCAACTTTATTCAGACAAAACAACTGACCTGAAATTATGATCTCTGTTTCTCTGTCCCTACCCCAATCTCTCTTTTTTATTGATTTCAGAGGAAAATAGCAGTACTAGAAGTAGATGAATAATTATTTCAAATGTACCTGCAACCTCCTAGGTGCAGTAGATTAGCAGCAATCTAAGTGAATGGTGATTCGAGTGATGTGGAAAACATAGCCACACTGAACAAACACGTATAATAAATAATGCTCAGGCTATCAGTCTAAAAAGCCTAAAAAGTCTAAAATGTCTTTGTAGTCATGTAGAGTCCATTCATTAAAATGAATCAGCCTGAGTTATGGACTTTGCCACTAAGGAAAATATGAAGAAAAAAAATCAGTGTAATGTATCAGTTGTAAACAACTAAATTTGCATCGCTGGCAATAAAAAATAACAAGCTTCATTTTCCCCATTCTCAGATACAGCAACTTATTCAGTGATTCTTCACCCACAATCCTTCAACAGTAAGTGACAGACCAGCTTGTCAGTATCTAGTTAACAGCTTTAATTTGGTTTACTGATTTCTTGTTTCTCTGTAGGCTTCTCTATCCCTTACATTAACTCACATTTCTCTCACGTTGCTGTGCTACAGTGATTAGTGCTGAGGCTCTTATGCAACCTTTGCTACTCTGGAGGATACATTTCACCTTTCATTTTTTAATGTACTGTTTAGTTTGGGTTACAGTGAGATGGAGAAACTAAACCATAAATGTTAAATACATAGTTAAAATATTGTAAATATTTTATAATATTTCAATAATATTTATATGGA
>JAOEHX010017619.1:1741-18400 GCA_025448015.1 Bolborhynchus lineola
CAGTATCTGAAGGGGGCCTATAGGGATGCTGGGGAGAGACTCTTCATTAGGGACTGTAGTGATAGGACAAGGGGTAATAGATTCAAACTTAAACAGAGGAAGTTTTGATTGGATATGAGGAAGAAATTATTTACTGTAGGAGTGGTGGGGCACTGGAATGAGTTGCCCAGGGAAGTTGTGAATGCTCCATTGCTGGCAGTGCTCAAGGCCGGGTTGGGCATAACCTTGGGTGACATGGTTTAGTGTGCGGTGTCCCTGCCCACAGCAGGGGGGTTGGAACTATATGATCTTAAGGTCCTTTCCAACCCTAACTATTCTATGATTCTATGGGATCATTAGACCCAGAAGGAGGACACATTGACATCATTGATTCAGACATTCTAAGGAGAAGGCTCAAATTTCTTTGAAAATCCTGAAATATTTAAAATGATTCAAGGCCTGTGCAGAGGTAGGTTGTGTTCTGACATCTTGTCAGGGGCAGTTTTGCCAGTGCTCAGCCAATTTCACAATAAGATCTTTCCTCATGTTTAACAGGAATTCATTTCTGTTTGCACCCATTGTCTCTCATCCTGTCACTGTACCACTAAGAGTTTGACTCTATCTTCTTTTCTCCTCTCCAGCAGATTTTTATACAGATAGCTAAGATTCCCCACCCTGAGGCTATTCTCTAAACAATTCCATTTGACCCAGGCTTCCTGTATAGGATATATGCTCCAAACCTTTCATCATACTCATTGCCCTTCAGCAGACTCTCTCTAATAAGCTTTCTTTGTACTGAGGAGGCCAGAATTCTGCACAGGTGTGTCACTAGGGCTGAGTAGAGAGAAGGACTCACTTTCATTGTTCTGTTGGCAACACCAATCCTAGTGAAGCTGAGGGTGCTGTTGACCTTCATCCTCACTTCTGCGAGCACATTAGTTTCTTTAGCACATTGCTGGCTCATGTTCAACTTCTGTTCTACCTTGATGACACCTAGCCTCTTCCAGACCATGAGTTATCCCTCCATAGGTGCAGGAATTCTTTGGCACTTCCTTTTTTTGAACTTCATTCCTATCTGCCCATTTCTTCAGACTGTCAAGGTCCCCCTAAATAGCAGCACTACCATTTGGTGTATTAAACACCCCTCCCAGTTTTGTTATCATCTATAGACTTGCTGAGTGTGCACTCTGTATAGTCATCCAGCTCATTAGTGAAGGTCTTGAAGAATATTACCCATGGAATTCATTCCCAAGGTACAGAACTAGTGAGTTATCTTTTACTAAAGAAAGAGAAGACCAATGTACTTGTGTATGATAAAATTAGTAGAAAGGGTAAAGGAAGGGGAAGGGAACAATGGGATTTTGTCTGTGGTTCTTCTAAGGCTGCCCTGGGTTAGCTCTTATACCTTGATATTTCCTGTTTTGCCTTCCTTCCTTTAAGATCAAACTCATGCAAGGTGTGTATCTGCATGAGTTTCAGTAAGTTGGTGGAGCGGGAGAAACTGCAGAGTTTATATGCATCTGCTATAATGACATATGGAAGAGTAATTCATTTGCTGTGGAAACTCCTAATTGTTTTAATCTCTTTTACTGCTAGTGACCAATAAAACAGGGTGCAGAGGAAATGTAACAAGATTCAGATATCTCAGAATTAGTTTTCTCATATCTATATCCTGAAATTGTCAAAGTATGGGTTTCGATTTTGCACCACTAACAGCTCTTATCAACTATTATAGTTAGTTCATGTATTATACAAAAATTTAATGAGAGGAGCAGAGATGCTGACAACAAGTCAAAGTTGAAGTTACTTATTTATCACTTGATAAAATGAATGAATGAATGATTTTCCAGCACAACTTCTGAACTTTTTAAGAAAGGTCACTCATTCACTGCAAGGGAAATGGTCTTTCAATCAAGTTGTCTCCTTGCTTTGGCTTGCTTTCTGTCTTATCATTGCAAATATTATCTGAAAATGAAAAATAACAGTGCTATAAAGGTGTTATTGGAAAAGAGAAAATAACATCACTTCCATTATTACTGACATGAAACCAAACTGATCTGCGAAGAAAAGCATTGCAGCTGATTGAAAGCTCCCATTTTAATGTTACCACCAAAGACACATCTCAAAAAAGTGCTTCTGTGTGGTCAATGTTGTGAACTAATATTAGATAGCTGAATTCTTTTAACTGAATATTTTTTCACTGAGTGGTTTTATTTAGCATGAGTAGTCACTTAGCATGGGAAGCTGAAATTAACAGAGCCTTAGGCTAACTCCCTCAACTTAAGTTACAACCTGTGCTTAGTTATGTAAATGAAGGCCTTAAGACCAGTGGATATTGGAAGATAAAAGAGTTGCATCCTTTAGCAAGAAGCAGCAACCATAGAACTAAGAGGAAATTTACTGCCCACCTTAAGAAAAATGAAAGAACCTAATAATGGATGAAGAGACCCCAGACCAAAATTCACCATTGGACCAAAAGTCACATGCAAGGTGCATGAATAGCATGTGGTGGTTAGAATGTAAGGATATAAACCCCAAGATTTTGTTTGTTCTTAGTCCCTCCATGGAGGCACCTAGCTCCAGCTGTTCCTATCCCTGTACCACTCTATTATTCTTCTAAGATTAGAGTGTCTGAGATGCCTCTCTGGGAAACCTAGGGTGGAGAATTGTCTTTAACATTGCTTTATTTTCAGCACTGTTCTTGCAGGAAGTCTTTCCTGAATCTGTGAAAAGTAGAGAATCATTGCTGGCTAATACAAGCTCAGAGTTATGGGCATGCTTTTGGCAATGAGATAAAAACTGAAGAGATTTGAAAGAGGGAAAAGGCATTTCCCATGTGGTTAAGTGAAAAGCCTTTCCAAGGCTTAGAAGGTAGAATGGAGAAGGAAGAGGTAAGATAGGGTCAGATGAATATAAAGGATGCAACCGTGTAAATTAAAGGTGGCTTGGTAGATAAGGCGGACTTTAGAATGGTGTCATGGTTTAGGTCGTAAATCAGCCATGCAGTTTGCTACATGGAGAATCAAAAGAATGCAAATCCCACAGGTTGAGATAAGAACAGTTTAGTAACTAAGGTATAACACAAACATGTGTATGCAAACACATGCATGGCTTGGCCTCACCAATGTTTTTAGTTATGGCTTAGTGATGTGCATCCTCCAGAACCCCACAACACCCAAGAAAGCTTGTGTCTCACTGATAACACTTGGCTGCAGGACCCCAAGAAACTCCACTGCACCAGCTACCAAGAAGGAGAAAAATGACTGCTACTGCTGAACCCATGACAAATGGGTACACACTTTCCACTACTTATTGTGTGAGCTTGGGAGAGCCAGACAGTCTTTGGTACCTCAGTTACTTATTTCTAAATACGTAATTACTTCACAGGAACCATGCCAGATAGTGGAATGCCCAGGAACTACAGAGATGCTGTTAGACCCCATGGGGCATGAGGTGAAAGAGTTATGACACACTGAGAGCAGACAACCAGGAAGATCCTGAAAGATGTTCAGTGGGAGAGGAATGAAACTGAAGCACATGAATATACTCTGCTGTTGATACACCACTACATTGCATAAATCAGTTGGTATGATGCACCCAAATAGTGTCTCTTTCACAAATAAGAAAACAGAAATATCAGGAGCTAAGAATGCTGAACCATCATCTGAAATAACTAGTTTTCAGAGTTGTCTGAGGGTTTTTTTAATTTCTTTTTTTGAGGAGGGTAAATTTAAAAGAAAATTTCCAGAGGGCTTGAAGAAAGGCTCTGTTTTTAACAGTTGACCATTTATTCAGACTTGTACCTGGGCAGTATGGTATCTGACAAAAATATGTTCTGTAGAAAGAGTGCAAAAGCATTCTCGGAGCAAACTGCAGCAGAAAAGACTTCACTACATAATTACTAAAACAGGCTCAGGCTTCATTCCCCAAAGCACCTCTGTCAATCAGATGGTAACTTCCAGTGACTCTCAAACATGTTGACTCAATATAATGAATAGTTTAATCACTGTTTGGAAACATACACTCAGTCACTAATGCATTATCTTAAGCATTTTATTAAATGTTGCTGTTCATAATGCAAGACTCAGGTTTTGGCTGAAATCTATTATTTGGATATCAAAGAGCTTTTCCTTCTAAAATGTAGGATATTTTGATCACTCATTCATATTAAGCTAAGACAAAAAAGCCTTGGCTGTTAGCCTTATGTCCATGTGATCGTTACTAATTCAGTTTTACAGAAAACATAAAACTCTTGTCTCATCTTTATAGTGTGCCTTGTAATCTGTTGCCCAAAAATACTATTTATCAATAAACATGGTCATCAATGTCAGATCTCCAAGCAACCTATGAGGCAGTTTGAGTACCCTATGAATGAACCTCCCATTTTTCTCTGAAAAACAATGAGGAATAAAGGTGCAGAATGAAAAGCCTACATATGGCTTCTTGTATGACAAGAAAATAGTAGCAGTATAGTAGAACTCTTCTCTCTTGTGGCTTTGGAAGAATGAAAAAGAGCCTGCCATGATTAAAATCACTGTCAAATACACAACTGGTCTTCCTCCCAATATTTATTCAGCAGACATTTTTAGTGTGTTTGGGAATATGATTATTCACTGATGAGCAAGACTAGTTATATACTTAAAACCAGGTGACTGACACCTAACTTCAAACATGGATAATTCTTATACCCACTGAGCTTCTTGTAGAAATGCTGATAGGGAATCTGACATGGTGCTGATGTCTACACCATGACAGCAGGAGATAAGAGACTGCAGTATAGTGATGTTGACTTGTGAACTGGAATTCGTTGGAATTAAGGCAGCTTTTAAAAACTGTACCTGACTGGATTGGAGCTTGACCAATCAAAAAGTAGAGAAAACAGTTCCACATGCATGAGTGGCAAGATTGCTTATCCTTTTATTTGATATCTTCCTTCTTAAGGTGGCTAGCAGCAGTAAGTATAGGAAGTAACTATGGAGACGGAAGGAAAAGATAATTTTCTGTATCTTCTGTTCCTACACTTCATGGGGTTTTCCTGTTTACTAGTACAGAAGGCATTTGAGAGCGGAGTCTTGTTTGCTATGGTCTTAATTTTAAACATCAGAGTAACCTAAACTGAAATGTGATATTTAGATAGTACATATTGAATTGTGCCAATTCAAAACACTGAGGTCTTTCAGGCTGGTTCAAAAGACTTACAAAATGAAAAGTAAAATAGTGTTATTTTAACACAAGTGTTTTACTGAAATGTTTTGTTTACAGGCACACAGGAAATGTAGGAATAGATTTATAGGAATACTAAAAAAGGAAGTTCTCTGTCAATCCTTTTCCTTATTGAATGACCTAGAAATTAGGTTTTAAGGCTTGAGAGAGCTTGAGGCAGGTATTTTTCTTACCTGAAGTGTCCAGGCTTCTTTCAGAGTAGTTTCATAACAAACTTACTAACAGAAGTTTAGAATTTGGTTGCCCCCAATCTTTCCTGTTAATGCTGCTCTCCTCATGTCCTCTAGGTTGAGGATAAGTCTCACCTTTTGAGGTGAGTACATTGAAACCTAAGAGCATCATAGTTCTGAGGTGGATCTACTGCTCTATATTTGCAAAGTGTAGCACTGAGGTTCTCTTAAGAGAATGAGTCTTTAGGCTAATGATCTGGAATTTCATAAGGCGAAAAAAAGATTCTGGTTTCTGTTGCTGACTACAAAATCAAGTAAACATTTTTTAGAAGAAACACTTTTAGAAAAAGACAAAATAGAAGGATTGCAGATATGCCCCCAAATAACTACTGGGTTTCATCTTACTTAGAGAAAGCTGATAGGAGATTTGGGCTCATCTCACTGAATCATCAAAGGAGACTGTGTATCTCATGTCCCACCTGAACAGTAAAGGAAAAGGACAGCTGTTCTTGCTTCCTCTAGGAATGATGGCCCTCCTAATAGAGTTGACATGTCTTATTTAAACTGAATTGGAAGATGTCCAGGGTAACTGCATTGTTTGTGAGTATGCTGCTCTCCATAAATGAATACATTAAGTGTCTCAGACTGAAAAAATTGCTATTCCTAGCAGCATCAAATTGCCCTCAAGAAGGAATGTTTGACATGAAGAGCCTTGTTGCCATCTGGGCAACATGGGAGCTGTGCCGGTGAATTGGATGCTGGAATGAGAAGAATGCCTGCATTTTGTCCTGTCCTCAGTAGAGGTAAGAGCAATGAGAGAATGGAAGATGGAGGTGCAGTATGTGGGCCAGGCTGCAAGAAGCAGCTGTCTTGTAGGTAACTGGGATGAGCTAATTGTTCCAGCCAGGGATTCCTGGATGTGCAGACATTTTAGCTGGGTGAGTAAAATTGCTGCCAGTGTTCTTTACAGAATTGATGGAGATCTGCATTTCACTTTTTGCAGCTGGAGTGCTCTATACTGGCTAACCCACTGCTGCTTTCCCTTCAATCAGAACTAGGAGGAGGCAGCTGGTTCTGTAAAATTAACCTGTCCGGGTCTGTGGAAGATTCTGCAAACATGAATTTATGCACATTCAATTATAAAACCTTTATGTGTAATGTGTTATTTGCTGGCTAGTAAAGCAAAAGAGCCATTGCTCTGAATTCTTATGTTTCCAACACAGCACCTCTTCAACTACTACATTAAAACAATATCACTGGTATATAAGTGTTGTTCTAATCAGCTATTCAAAGATTTCAGTTATTCACTGCTCCCCAGGAGATGGAGGTCATGAAAATCTTGACACTCTAGTGTTTAATTAACTTACGTTTCCTTATTCATTTAAGGCCACACATTTCAACACTAGCAGCAAGTGATAGGTTTGTCTTTACATAATATCATTAGAAAATAAATTGCATTATGTACTTTCTTCAGTCATATTAGTCTGGAATCTTTGAGCTAAATTAACTTCACTGTAATTGCAGGGCTGTGACAGAGGCATTATGAAAAACAGTTGTTTTATATAGGCATTTATTTTGAAGAAACATTCTGGTTATTTAGATGTAATTTTAAGGTATATAAACGGTAGCGGCCCAATATGGCTCTTAATCTGATGCACCATAGCCTAAACAGTATCTGCTTGAAAGCTAAAATTCTTTGGCTGGAAATCTTTATGGGCAGAGCTGGTTCATTGGCTCTTCTGAGAGTTAATCAAGTTTTCAACTGTTTGTAATGAGAGGATAAGATTAAAGTTTGGCTAAATGTTAGGTGCTAGTTATTAAACCCATTCTTGAAAGAGAAAATATTCATAAGAACAAGCTTATATTAAAAACAAATTCCAATAAACTTGCAAAATATTGATAGTGCCTCTAAGCCCTTTAACTGCAGTTTTAAATCTGGTAGCAGTTCCTTTTGTGTCAGAATGTGTTTTTGTGTCTGAAATGTTGCACAAATTTAGCCAAGATAGAAGTCTTTAAGTAATTGAAGTTTGCATAAGCTCAAGAGAGACTTCAGTTTTACTGGGTGATAATGTCCAAATATTCCATCATGATTGAACATATTCAGGCTTGGGCTGCAGAAATGATGTGAACTTCACCTGTAATAGATGTTCTGGACCAGGAGAAGCATTGGCACTAAAGCACAGAGCAGGGAAGCTCTCTGTCTTTTTCTCATCTTCTGTGACATCTGGTGAAAGGGGTGGAGGAAGAATACCTAATGCAAAAGTAGAGAGAGCAAAATCTGGGCTGCAAAATAAAAAGATGGGGACAAGGAGTCTTGTGAACATGGGATAATGAAGAAATTGAGTGAAATGGGAGTTAATTGAAGTGGGAAAGAACTGAAAACAAAGAAGCAGATAGGGAATGATTGCACAGAGACAAAGAATTAAGAACACAGACATAGGTAAGGATAGATAAAGAAGTGCAGTTTACATATGAAGCTAGTGGGGCATGGTATAAACTTCCTGCAAAAGAAGGCTGATGTAAGGAAGAGAATCTTCAAGAAAGAATATCAAGTATTTTACAAGTAAAAATGGGAGACAAAAGGTAGATTGAAGTAAAATGTGCTGCTTTATCAATGTCCTATTTGAGACATCAGAACTTGAAGTATGTTTAGATACAGAGAGCCCTCCAGGTTTTATCTTTTATTGATTTTAGCTATATCTGCAAGCACTCAAATACACCTTAAATCCAACCCTACAGTGTCCATCTGGATACTCAGAAAATGAGACATATATTGTGGCAGAGGTCCTATGAAGCAACTGTGTTATGACACAGGCTTTAATTTCATGATCGTATATATTCATACTAGGGAACACAGAAGCAATTTCTGACATTTTCTCCTGGACTTTGTGATTTTGGTGTTCATATATGCAAATATCTTTTTTTTTGCACCAGAACCTTTTAACAACTAATGTGGTTAAGTTAATCTGCCCTGTAATATAGCTGCTCTGGTATAGAAGCAATTACAGTGGTGATTGCTCTTGAATTGTGCTTGAATTAACCTCACCTGTTTACTTGGCCACCTTATGATCTCCACTACAGCATAAACACCATTGTGCTTCCTGCTAAGTGTTTAGGAAAGAACTATATCCACAGTACATAGCCAAAGAGATAAATTCTGTGTCTCCTATCATAACCTGCCTCTTGGGGAAGCCTACTTGTCCTCCAAAGTAATATCCACAGAAAGGGCCTGGCTTTTCCTTTAAATACTCAATTGCTCCCTGGCACAAGCAGGAGTCACAGGACAAGAAACCTCAGTTCCCCAGCAAGAAAGGACTCGTTTTCCCTCTCTCTGATCAAAGGTGAGGCATACCTAACAGCTGTTCACAGGCAGGAAGGAGGAGATAAGAATCTTTCTGTAATCAAGCCATGATGCTAGTGCTTCTATTTTTGAAACAGGCTTATTCCAGTCCTTGAGCTTAACTCAAAACAAAGGTGGGGTCCTGTGAAGCTGAACGGATTATATTGTCACAGCCTCCTGTTCTAGCAGCTCAACTCCTTGAATAGTTTTTCATTATTTGATCCAAGATAAACACATCAGCTTATTACTCCTGTGCAGTTCTCCATGTCTATAACTTCGATCTTTAACATTTCCAAAGGGCACTTTGGAAACACTTGGTTTACAATATTTTTTTTTTTCATCTAGACACTTACAGATAAGATTTTATTTTTCCCTGAGAACAGTACAACATTATTATTCCAGAAGCTAATAATCACTAAAGGTTTTAACCACATTATCCCCTGGAGACTTAGGTGTTTCTTTCTCAGTATTTAGCCTTCTCATTGATGCTTCTGGCGCATTAAACTGATTTTTTTCAACCTGCAGCTTTTTTTCCAAGCTTTCTTTTATTATTTTGAAACTCCTATAATTAAAGGAAATCCTGAGTCTTTGACCAATATTTTCTCCAGCATTATCATTTGGATTTTTAAAATTCCAGTGAGCAAGTTAAACACTACAGTTAGTACAGTGGGAAAAAATGATTGGTTTTATATCAGTTCTCTTTCCCTAAGTTTCCCCAGAAACAGCCCATGTGATTTTCTGTCATGGTTTAAACCCAGCTGGCAACTCAGAACCATGCAGCCTCTCACTCACTCCCCCCCTTCCTCCCTCCACTCCTGGAGGGATGGGGAGGACAATCGAAAGAATGTAACTCCCATGGGTTGAGATAAGAACAGTCCAGTAACTAAGGTATAACACAAACCATTACTGCTACCACCAATAATAATGATAAAGGAAATAACAAGGGAAGAGCGTACAACTGCTCACCACCTGATGACTGATACCCAGCCTGACCCAAGCAGTGATCTAGACCTTCCGGGTAATTGCCTCCATTTTATATACTGAGCATGATATGCTGTGGTATGGAATACCTCTTTAGGTAGCTTGGGTCAGGTGTCCTGTCTCAGCTTTCTCACGGCTTCCCCTCCTCCCTGGCAGAGCGTGAGACTCAGAAAGTCCTTGGTCAGAGTAAACATTACTGAGCAGCAGCTAAAAACATCAGTGTTACCAGCGTTGTTCTCATGCTGAAAGTCAAAACCACAGCACTGCACCAGCTACTAAGAAGGAGAAAAATGACTGCTACTGCTGAACCCAGGACACTTTCATAAAACTATACTATGATGCAAATAATCTGCTTTCTCTTTTGGTAGCTGTTGGGCAGCTTCAATTGATTGAATTCACTTGTTTGTGTCTGAGCTTTGTTTCTCTATTGTGGGCTCTGATGATCAATATACCCTGTACTGAATGAGTTCAAAAAAGTTTCAGACTTGCTCAATGTGTTTTTGGCAAACTGTTAGATTATATTTTTAAAAGCAAGAGAGAGAAATGTTTTTATTTCATTTTCTTCTTTTGCATTTTGGGCTGTATAGTTAATTCTACTCCATGATTTGGATTTTGCTTTATGAGAGTTTGTTAACAAACATTCTGGCCCTTTGTTGTGGTATTTATTTCCAGTTGTCAGAAAATCAGCCGTGTTCCCTCTTTCCTCCTTTTCTGTGTAGTCACCAGAATACAATGGTTTAAAAGTCTTTCCATATCCAGGATGACATTTTCTCTTTCACATTTTTTTTTTCTTGATAATGATTATGTATGATATAATGTAAGAAGGAAACATCTGGAGTTTGGATTTTTGTTTTCTTGCTCTATTTTGGTCGGTTTGTTTGGGGTTTTTTTGAATAACCTAACTGTAGTACTTGCGACTTTTAATTTTCTGTTGTCTACAGTAGCAATAGGAGTGATTCCCACCAGCAAGATATGTGGTGATGTATCTTGTACTTTTGTATCAAAACTGGCTGACATGGGAAGAAACCTATATTCTGTTGTTACTGGGGAAGCACCCATAACATTTTTTCCAAGTATTCACAGATCAAGTTTGACATTCGTAAATGTGTTAAGTATATAAACCATGTCTTAATCATCAATATTTTCTTGTTATCTCTATCTGTGATGCTTTTGTATCTTAACAAGTGCTTTCCAACCATTTCCCTGAAACTCTTCCCTGCAGTTTTCTGAAAATTCTGCTCTGGTGAATGGAAAGAATAATTTCTGATCTCCGAATTACTTTTGTATTCTTTTGTCCTGTTACATAGGTCTGTTCAGCAGCTATACTGTTAAAGACAGCTGTAAGTATAGAGAAACACTCTCTCCATCCTTAAAAAATACTTTTATCTCTCAATATATTTGTGACTGATAAATGTATCATTGAACTTGCTGTTGATGTCAGAAAACCACAACACAAGTTACATGACACATTCTCCAGTTGTATAAAGCTTTGCTGAGGAGATGAGAATTCAGCATAGGTTTCCACAATCCTGTGCATCAACTACAAGAAGGATCAGGAAAGTGAAGTGAGAAAGGCATTGGAGTTTTATGTTAAGCTTCAGCTGTGCCATAGGTAGCTGATAAAGAATGCCATGAACTGAATGGCTCTGACTCTACTGAAACAGTATCCGTTGCTTATATGTGACTCATCTTACTGCTAAGAAAAATTCTTTAAATACAAATACTCCTTCTACTCTTCCTTTCTACTTCAAAATAAGTCCTAAACCTTTAGAATTCCTCGAAGTTTTCATTGGCAGTGTGCTGCTAAAATCTTAAATGTCTCCAAAATTGTACACCTTTCTCACATAGGAGGGGTGAGTACAAAGTGACTCAAACAGCTACCAGTTGGGCTTTATTTTTAAAACTGAGTGTGATATCTATCAGATTTATGGTACAAATGTTCACACACAAATCTGTCTCAGATTAGTAGTGTCTTTAGCCTTTCAAAATCTATATGCTGCCATTACAAAATCTTTTGAAGGAAAAAAAATTCATAACACTCCTAAATGGACAAATTGTATTTCTCTTTTATTAATATTCATGATGCTTTCCAGAACAAACATGAAAATTGTTTTCCTTATGGTATTTAAAGGAGCATGATTATCTCAGGAATGATTCACAAACATAGGAAGTTTTTTTTTTTTTTTTGCCAAGCAAAGCTAATACACCTCTGTCAGAATTTTAATCTTCTTGCACTCTCTGGTTTTTATAATAAATGATATTGCATATTGTATACATTTTACAAGTGACAGAATCACTGAATAGGAAAATTAGCTCCACTGCTTAGCACAAAATGATGTTCAAATATTTATATCTGTGGGACAGTGCTCCAAAGAATGATGGGAGAGACTGACTCAGTTTTGGTTGTGGAGGGAGAAAAAGTAGCTCCATTGCTCTCTTCCCTGAAGCTGCATGTGGACATTTTTTGTTAGATGTCTTGTCCCTCTGTGTGGAAATCAGGTCACCAAAATCTCTGTGTGCCAGAGCAGCTCTGCCAGCGTAAGCACTGTAGGGTCCTGGGGGTCACAAATGATGCACCAGCAAGGCCAGTTGCTCCTTATTCTTTCAGGGACATTAGAGAGGTGCTGGCCTTGGGCACTAAGCAGGTAGGCTCCCTCTACGACTCATTTGCTGGTCATTTCTGTCATCTTCATCTCCTTAGACAAGAAGGATATTGATTAGGGGCAGGAGAGTCCAACCTCTAATGTCAAATTGAATTCTTGTTGCAGCGACACCTGGAAAGCCTCTGGTTTGGAGATTGCCGGGAGGCAAATCTGTGTAATTTTGGACTGTGGAAATACAGAATGTTGTGAAAATAAATAAATAAATAAATAAATAAATAAGCAGTGTTTTGACAACACTTTGGAAGCATCGCTTCCTTTTTATAGCAATCAGGGTAAATTTTCACTTGCTTGGAGCTATAGAATGCTACAAGCAACAAGCAAAGGACCAGTACAGACGACTTGGATTCAGTTTCCATTATCCCAAGTAGTACACATGAGAGAGATGCTGAAGATTCATTTGAGGGGGTCCTTTAAAATCTCAATGGGAGTTTTGTCTGAATGAGAGCTGGGGAAAGCTTCAGTAGTGACCCAGTATACAGGAATGTGTATGAGGAATGTAAGTCACCAGACAGAGACAGAGGCCTGTGCCTGTCAGACACTAAAATAGCAGTTGCTTGCATAATCTTTATGATATAAAGATTAATAATCTGAGTGGCAAACAAAGGTGAAGTGATTCAGAAATCTAGTTTTCAATTTTTAGAAATATGGAACAGGCTGGATTTTCTGGCAGCAGATGTAAGAGGGGAGGAGGAAGGGGCAGGGCTGTGAAGGAAGCTGAAAGATGTTTTTTAGATTGTATGAAAAGCATTTGGCTGTGAACCAAAGAAATGCATTTAAATTCTGTTCTCCCCTGAAGATAATCAGGGATCCGTAGAATCAAAATCCATGAAAGGACAGTTCATACATGAGGTTAAATGCGGTTACATGAATGTGATAAATAAACATCCTCTGTAGCCTGTCTGAAAGGAGGTACAATCACTCTGCAGTTTCTCAGCAGCAATGACAGGTACTGTGCAGTGTGAAAGGAGGGAATAAGGCAGCATAATGATGAAGTGACAGTGGTCAGCTGAATGTCATGTTACTTTAGTCCTAATTTAGGAATGTTATAACCAGTATAATAGAGTCAGATCACCGACAATATTGTACATTATTCAGAGGTGCAATAAGTCTCTTGTGCTTGGAGATCCTGCTGGGTGTTGCAGTTGTTCAAGTCATCAATAACATAAATGTGGTCATAACCAATCAGGGTTTATTTTTCTTCATAAGCCTTCCTTTAACACCTTTCTCATCTTTAGAAAGGTGTTTTCTTATCCCATGGGAAGGTTTATTAAGAAACTACTTTGGGCATGATCATAAAGAGGGGGCAGTGGCCATACTGAATGTCTGAGTAATGCCAAAACAATTTAACCATGTGGTGTTTGGAAACACATGCTCTAGCATGAGAGATGTATTCCTTGTTAGAGCAAACAGAAAAACATTTATAAATGTGTTTTAAAGAATCTTAAACTTTTCAGTCCATATTTTCAGTCACAATCTTCCATTCCTTTAGTCGTGTTCACATACACACTGCTGCTTTCTGGGGTAAAAAATACTTTCAACGGGCATTCCAAACTTCTCATTTTGATTCTTATTCTAAAAGAAATTGATAAAGTGGTCAAATAGTACTGCCTCACTCTGGCTAATGTAATTTGCCACTTGCATTAGTAAACATCATGATTTCCAATGGAAGGTGCACAGAGAAACTCAGCTTTACATGAAATCTGAGTGTAAGCCAATTTAGGAGACCTAAACTTAGTCTGCAAGGCTGAAGCTGGAGCTGGCACATTCTTTCCCTGTAATCTGTGATGGCCCTTTAATTTAAAGAGATCTTATTTTGAGTCTCTGAATTGTTGTTTTGAAGTAAATTGTTTGTACAAGAACTGTTCCACAATAGAATTTGAAAAAAAGTCAGGTTTTTTGACAGCTTCTAGCACCTAATGGAAATACATCACTGCATGTCAATTTCATTTCTCAAAAGCAGAGTTTCTTGGGTTTTTTTTTTCAAAGAGCACCAGGGATCTGATCAAACATACAGTTATCTTTTTCATAGTTCCCAATGCTGAAAACTATGGGGTGGAAGCACCATGTGTAGTAAGTAGGTTTCAATAGTCAGTACCAATTATGGATTGTATCTGAATTTTTTGAAAAGGTAATAGAAAGCCAAAGGGATGACTGGATATGCAGCATATGAAAGGTGGTTCTTCAATAACTTTAGATTTCCTTAGCTCAATAAAATCTCCATGCAGCTGCCAAAGCTGACCAGTCACAAATTCTCTACCTATTCATTAAGCTTTTCCAATCATTTCTCTTCCTGCCAGATGCTTTACATGTGGATAAGAGGGAAGGAAAGATGAGCTGTGAAGGTCATCCAGTGTAGACTATTAGCAGACAAGGTTCTAGGCTCTATTCCAGTAAGGCCAGATCTCCAAAATGGCACAGGTTGATTATTTCCAGGGCTCAAGAATCAAAGCTGTGGTCAGATGTAACGCACACAGCACCCCCTGGCTTTCAGCTGCAACTTTCATGGCTGGATTTCTCAAAAGCTTTTTGATTTATTAATTTTGTTCTTTTCTTAATATAATAATTATATCCTTAAACCCCAGAGTTTTTTTACAGAGAGATCTAAAAATGTTTTTTTCCAGCCAGATGATCTGAAAATGACCCAAGTAAGTACTTGTTTTCAAAATTGCAGAAAAACATGGCAAGAAGCTTCTGTTAGGAAGGTAGTGAGACTTTCTTTTACAATTAATTGACTGGTTGATTGATTTTCATTTTGAACATCATACAATTGAGTTTTCTTGAGGGCTTTTTCCCACTCTGGTCATTTTATTGTGTATTAAACCAAGCAAATACAATATTATTTTTCTAGTATGTTCTGTATGAGCATGCCATGCTTGCCACTTTTGCTCACTGTTCCTATGCTGCTCTGAAGCAGTTAACCAAAAATATTATAAACAATCCAACTTGGGAAAACATATAAGCTTTTTTTTTCTATTAGTAAATGAGAAATATAAGTGAATTAGTGCTATATATAGTCTCTGGTTTCAAGGGGCATTCAAAGGGACAGTGAATGCATAAATTCTACTTAGAAGAAGGTTGTTCAGAATCAGATAACATGCAGATTGGAAATTTTAAATGGAAAACTCTACCAAGGTTACAGCTCTGTGATTCTGCCAATAAATACCCTAATTGGTTCAGGGGAAATTCCAGCTTATGTATGAATAGAAGCAGTGTGGAGAAAGGGTGCATAGAAACTAGGACAGAAGGGAACAGTCTTATTTTTTCCTATTTATTTCCTGAGCCTTTACATGTTGCCTCCACAGCTAGCTCAGGTTTGTGCTGAGATAGCAATAGAACCGCTTGCCATGCAGCATAACATATATGGCTCTTTGCTGGGCTGTGGCCTCTCTGATCTCCTCTGGCTTCCAACTCTAAGGATCCAGTGGCCAGTGGAAAAAGTGGGTCAGCTACTTGGGTTTTTCCTTCTCCATTCTCTGAGACTGGGTGAACACACTGTTGTATCTGTTCAGTTCAAGCCTTGTTTCAACAAGTGAGAACCAAGTGCATGATTTTGAATTTTTCTTTCTTTTTTATTTTTCAATGCAAGTTAAGATATCCAAATTTTCAAAAAGAAAAGACTGAAGCTCTGGGACAACAGGGAAACACATCCCTGTTGAAGAACAGCAATGGAAGACATCTGTTACACACCGCCTGATCAAGAGGACTCTCTGGATGAAGAGCTCTATAGACAGATAGGAACAGCCTCATGATCGCAGGCCCTTGTTCTCATGGGGGACTTCAATCACCCTGATATTTCTTAGATGGATGGCATGGCCTGACACAAGCAATCCAGGAGGTTCCTCGATTGTGTGGGAGACAACACCTTTCTGCAAGTAATAGACGAGTCATGCCTGAACTCGTACTCACCAATAAGGAAGGGCTGGCTGGAGATGTGTTGCTCCAGGGTAGCCTTGATTGTACCGATCATGAGATGGTTGAGTTCAAGATCTCCAGGACAGCGAGAAGAGTGTGCAGCAAACTCACTGCCCTGGACTTCAAGAGAGAGGACTTTGGCCTCTCCAGGAACCTGCTTAGTAAGGTTTCATGTGATATAGCCCCAAAGGGCAGGGGGGCCCAAGGCTGTTGGTTGATATTCAAGGATCACCTACTACAAGCTCAGGAGTGTTGCATCCCAACTAAAAGGAAGTGCTGCAGGAGGGCCAGGAGATCTCCTTGAATAGATAAGCAGCTGCTGAGGAAAATTCAAAGGGAAAAAGAGGCTTATAAAAGGTGGAAGCAAGGACAGGCGGCCTGGGAAGAATAC
>JAOEHX010017623.1:8939-20182 GCA_025448015.1 Bolborhynchus lineola
GCACAACCCATCTTGAGCCCATATTATCCCTCTACTCAAGTATACTCCAGGTATTTTTCAAGGAGTGTTCGAATCTATTGAAGGCATTGCTGTTTATTAAATCAGCTTAACAGTGCACAGGGTTAATTGCTTTTCACATGGAGACCTCTGAAGCCATTCCACTTTTTAAATATATCATAATTAAATGATGTATAAGCTTGCTGTAATAGTGATGTATAGCTTTTTAATTTCTACTCTACTAATGTCAAAAACTTGGTATTAAGAGTCCCAAAAGCTCTGTTATTTCCAGCACTTTCAAGGTTAGCTCCTGCAATGTTGGATTTTAGAACAGGTTTTCTGTGTCCATTTCTCTGATTTAGCAAAGTAGGTCACAGTCCTATCAATGCCTTCCTTTGATTCCAGCATCTTGTCTTTTAATGACTATGTAGTAGAATAATTCTCAGTGTTTCAGTGCAGATTAATTCATATTAGACTGTTTGCAGTAAAATGAAGTTGAATGAGTACTTTCAGTGGGAACCAAGAGAACAGAAATCTCTATTTTACAAGTCATATCCCTATTCTCATCAAATGTACTGTAGTTTGTGTGAATCAGCTTCATAGCAAGTTTGCATGTCAACTATATTTGGGATTAAATTTCATCTCTCAATGAAGTATTTCTTCCTAATAACAAGATACTCAGCAACACAACCATGTATATTTTATTTACTACAACAAATACATACTAAAGGTGTTGGAAAAGACACTTTTTTATTCACTGCACTTGAACTATTTTTCTATTATAGTTACACTATTTCAAACATATTAGTTCTCTCCAAAACTCTGCATTGATTGGTGGTCCTACAAATAAAGCGGATTTAAATGACTATCTGGTCACGGAGCATCAAGTGACTGTTATGCCAGACTGGGTGCTGAGAGAGTATTGCCATTCTCCTTGTTTGGGAACCACCTGCCACCCAAAAGTAGTGGCTCTACTCTTCTAAAGCCACCTCCGCTTTCGGCAGGTTTTAAGGTTCATAGAACTTTTCAGATCTCTTTCTCTTGCTGCTTGGTCAGGACATAAACAAGATGACTTTAGAGACTCCTCTGCTTCTTTATACCTCTCTTTCACTACCTTATTTCTTTCCTTTGTCTGCATCCCCAGTTACTTAGAATATTATTGCTTTGAAACTATCTAAATGTGATGTAGTACACTACAAGCTGATTCAACTCAACAGTGATGCTGAGTAACTTTATGTCCTTAACCTTAAACACCTTTCTGGGAAATTTCTATCAACCTGCCTCATTGAAAAAAAAAAAAAAACAAACAACATTTGTTAAGCTTATCCTATCAAAATGCATTACACTTGACATACAGAAAATGACAAAAATTGGTGTCATGTTTTCCAGAGCAGAGGATGCTTTCATTTGGCAATATATTATTTATGTAAGTTTAGGAGAATCCAGGAAATTGGTGTTGTAGAATAGGTACACACTGCTCTGACAATGCTTCCATACCCCACTTAGATGAATCACATCGAATGGTGAGAAAGCAGTTTGGCTCCCAGGCCATTCTTATCTCAGCCTCTATTCAAGAGTAACAGTGTTGGTAATTGTGGAAAACACAAGTGACTTCTGCATGTAGGTGTTTTTGAAGTGGTGACCTTGAAAGCAACATTTCCAGCCTCCCAATCCTACCTAATAAGATGTATTATATTGACATGAACATTAAAATATTTCAAATTACTTGACATTATTCAGAAAAAAACTACATCTTCCCAAAGCAAAGTAACATTTCTACCTGGATTTTTCCTATAGCCATTGAAAACAAAAGACTTTTAAAAGCAAAAGACAGAAATTGTAGATCAAAATAACTTAATATAGTATAGTCTCAGAGGAAACTAAATATCAACTCTGAAACTGACTCACCATTAATTTATATGATTTGACTATATAATATAATGTTCAAATCTGGGACACAATTTAAACTGGGACAAGTAATCATTATTTAACCTAGATTCTGTAAATTCACCTCAGACATGTAGTTTTTTCCTAACAGCAAACAGTCAGTGACCTGCCATAAGATGCAAAAGAGGAGTATTTTGAAAAGTATAATATTTTCTTCTTTCCATGTCAAGCAGCACCACAAATGCTGTCATAGAAGAAAACTGAATGGCACAGCAATATCTAAGAGAGAACTTGAAGAGTTAACAGCCACAGAAAGACTGAGGTATTAAAAATTAAGCAGCAGAAAAAGAAAGGCTTTGTTCTCAATATGTTACTGGAAATAGAATGCAGTATTTAAAATAAATTTGCTATCAACTAAAGAGTTTACAGAAAAAAAGAATCCTCTCTGCCTATGTAAAAGCACAGGCTGCATCACCCCTACTAAAAAAAAAGATGATGATAATAACTGAACCCAATTCCTACAGAGAAACAGATAAAATTCTAGTTCACATGCACTTAAGGAGAACATGACTAGGATTTGTCCCATATTAATTTTCTCATCTGGTTTCATGTGTAGGACCAGAACTTTATAATATGTGACATGAATACCTGAACAGAAATGTGCAGTTACGAACACAAAAGCTACCCTTCTTACATAAAAACTGGCAGCTACTTTGCTAAGAATGGTTCAATAAAAATGCTTAACTTTATAAATATTTCTAAGTATTACAACCTGCATTGGAAAGTTTAGTGTTATCAACAGTCACCAATCAATAGTGTATGGTTTTTACTTTTTTTAGAACAAGTTCTTTCTGTGGCTTCCCAGGGTGGTTTACTAGCAAAAAAATTCCAGCTTTTATAGTTCCTGAACATTGCACGAAGCAGCAGAGTATTTTGCATATTTTCTTGCGAAACAGCCAAGCACAAAGCTCTTCAATTTTCTTACAAGGTAATAATGGCAGTTAGAACAGAGCATCTGTGTGCTGCTGCCTGCTTCTCCAGGGCAAACAACTTCTCTGTCATCTGTGGTTTCACTCCTTCTGTAGTTCCCTTTCCCCTTCACCAGACAGCATTTGTGACCTTGCAGTCATTGTGGATTCTGAGCTCCTGCCTGAAGTGTCCATCAATCATGTAATTAAAGTCTTTACTTCTACTTTAGGACTCTAGCCAGGTTGAGACATATGTTACTTAGGCATTTTATTGAAACATTAATTCAGTGCAAACCCTTGTTTATCTCATCACAATTGCTGAGAGTTTTTTGTCTGCATGTCTTCCAGCTACCACATTTTAACATTTACTGTGAGTACAGAATTTAACAGCTAGAGCCCTTGACACTTAAGTCTTCACATTGTATTTCCCTCATATTAATGAAAGGTACAGTTTTGTCAATTGGTTTAAAAATCTAAATGGTGGATCACTGTCCTATTTAATCACATTTTTTATTATGTCCATGCCAGTCAGTTTGTAAGTAATGTTTATAGTGATCATCAATATCTGTTCTGTACCCCAGAGGGCAAAACAGTTAGGCAAGTTTTTAAGGAAGAAGAGCTCAGCTGCTATATGGCCATATCTTGCACCACCCACATCTGTTCTGTGGCCAGACTGCATGGCACTGTTGAGTAAAGATCACCCACATCACCTAGCAAAAGATCAGAAGTCAGAGCCAATGGATGCACAGCTTTCAAAGGACCTGCTGTCTTTACAGAAGCTGAGTTAAGTGATAACCAGTCAATGCCAAAAGACAAAAAAGAATAAACACAAAAAACCTTTACTAGATTATGACCCCCTGAAATCTGCTCATTATTACACTAAAACAGACAAATAATGATTTGCAGGCATGAGCAAGTTTCCACAATCACTTAATGAGCTAGAGAAAAGTTCTACTTAAAACATATCCTCAAACATGATATAGCATTTCAAGTCATAGGATCATAGACTAGAATCATAGAGTAGTTAGGGTTAGAAAGCACCTTAAGATCATCTAGTTCCAACACCCCTGTCATGCGCAGGGACACCTCCCACTAGACCATGTCACCCAAACCATGTCAAACCAAACCATGCCACCAAGTCAAGCAAGGGAGAACTATTATCTAAGCCTTCTGCATTTTTTTAAGGTAATGAAACAAAAATTATTTCAAACAAACTTGTAATTAAACAACTATATTTATTTCTTTATAAAACTGGGGTTTTTTCCACTTCTAAACTTATACTGGCATAGAAAAATCACCTTGAATTTTGCAGCAGGTGAGCACTACATTACTTTTTCCGGTCTGTGCTTTGAAACATGTTAATGAGCCAGTATCATAGCACAAAGGAGTAGAGGAAACTCATGTTTAAAACACACTGGTCTATCAGTTCACCTTGCATTTACATATTCTTTCTTCCTAAAATTTCCACTTTAAGATCAGAGTAAAAAAAAGAATGGAACGTTGTTACATTTACAAGGAAGCTGACATGTAAAATGGTATTTCATGGCTTTTAAAACAAAGCAAAGCAAACAATCCTGAGTGACCTTACCAAAGGGTGCTGAAGCCAAGGGCAAAAAGGCTCCCTGAGAATCCAGTTCACATTGCCAAGAAATCAATACCACAGGCATTGACAATGCACAAACACGATACTCTACAATGGAAAACATTCTGACAAAGACAGAGATCTATAAAGAATTTACATTGTATACCTAAGTTAGCATGCCTTAAGGTTTTCTCTATAGCAGCACTCTGTATACACTACACTTTTTTTCTCAGTTTTGGGCCTTAAACTTTAAGAGCAGTGTTTAACACAGGGAATAAATGGCAAGATCCACTGAATTAAAGTTACAGTTTTGTGACGAGGATGAGGTTCAGGTTTGCCTTGTAACTGTGATTTAGTCAGGTAAATCACAGTCAGAGCTGCACCCATGCACAGTCCTTCTCTCTCCCCCCAGTCACCAGGATAAGAACTCTACACAAAAATCCAGAAGCAAGTCTCACCCAATCCAGCTGAAGATGCTGCTACCAAGTCACTTTCAAAGAGACTCACCCGCTGGACAGACACTCGCCATGCTAATTGGGTTCCCACAGGAGCATTAACATGCAGAAGGTTCCCAACAAATTAGTGGGATTTACCTTGTTAAAATGTTAACATGATAGCTTTTTCACATCTTATGGTTCACAAGGTAATGCAAGCAACCCTGTATCTTTTTCAGCAGTTTGCTTCTGAAAGGATGAATTCCACTCTAAAATGACCTTTAAGAATTCTTGCATAAATTTAGCAGGTGACAACAACTCAACTGCAATGTTACATTAATAATTTTTCATTTATAACAAGATACCACTCAACCTCGTACTTTAGTTGATGGCAAATAGTACTACAACAAGCACAAAACTCTAGAGTTTATGAAACACTGGTAGTAAAACTCAGTGGCTCCCAAGCAGAATTTCATGTAAGCACATTAAATCACAGCCATCCCTGCCTATTGAGGGTGCAGTCATTCTCCTATTTGTCTATTCATTTTGCATATTTCTAAGGACATGGTTTTCATGAACATATTTCAGCAGGTTGTGATGGAATGCCACATGCTGAGCTACTGCAGAGTTACTTCTTTAGAAGACAGAAATCTCTACTGTGTGCTCGGAACAGCCCAACACATGCAAAACAGAAACTAACTGAATTTTGGAATTCTAAGTTATAAAAAAAATTGATCCTCTAATATGCATATTAACCTGCTCTCTGGGCATCAGTTAAAAGAGAATCTGTTCAATGACTAATCAATCTGAAATTGTGACTTCAGTGAATGACACGTATACTTCCTTTTTGCAGCCCAAGGTCCTTTAACATTTTGCTGAATTTCTTTTAACAAATTAGAACTCTGATGTGACACATTTTAATTTTCTTGCAGTCATTTAAATTGATTGAAAAGTTTGATTTTTTTATTCAGCACTTTACACCTCACCATTGATATGGATATATCAATTCATCATAGAATGAGGCAGACCAACAGTTCAAACAATATCTGCTCATTCAGAAAAGATACTGTCATTTGGACCACAAATAGACCTTATTTTAAACCTTTTTACTTTGAATGAGAAAGATTATTTTTTCAACATTCTCTATCCATAGAGAAACTGATAACTACCTAAAAAAATGATGAAAAAAATAGTGCAGTAGTACAAAGGAAATAATTACCCTAAATTATGAAAGTCACATTTAACACTAGTCTTGTATTTAATATAATAATTTAACTGCTCTGAATTCGGTAAAATAAGAGATTTAAGTCACAATTTCCCTAAGAAGATATTTTAATTCTCAGAAATATGCCACTTAATTATGAACTGTTAGACTTTGCAGAAAACACATTCCATTTCCATGTACTGTGGGTTTGGTTTTGTTTGGGTTTTTTTAGTATGTGTGAAGCTCAGATGTTTAAATAAAATCATTTCAGAAACACCACTTAACTACCTACATAGAGTATAAAATCTGTTACATATCAGAAAGCACAGAAACTTAAATTATTGCTAATTAAATACTAACATACAGTAGACTAAGTAGCAAATGCCTATTCTGAGATCCCCCATTGAGATGATCCCTCTGATCTTCACCCAGAGGCATTCAATAGGGCTTCCGCAATTGCTATAGCTGACTTCTGTATATTCAAGGTTCTCCTTAACATAGAGTGTGATAACTCCTCCTTTTCTGCCCTGCCTGTCTTTATGGAACTGCCTATAGCCACCCCTGCGATCCTCCAGGCATGTGAGTTGTCCCACCATGTTTCAGTTATACTTATGATATCAGGACTTTTTGACTTGCAGTGGAGCTCCAGTTCCTCCTGTTTGTTCCCCAGGCTGCATGCACTGGCATACGCACACTTAAGATTCCTTGCTGCTATTACCAAATCAACTTGAAACCTTTGGCTCCCATGATAAATTGTTAATAATAAATATGTTTTTAACTACTTATGACAACAAGCCAAAGAGGTATTATAATATGCCCATAGAATATGCACAAGATTCAAATGAATACACCATATATAGCAGGCAGAATGAGTTTTATATTAATTTTGTATGCCTATAGAGTAAATGTCAGCTGGCTGTGCACACAGATCTATATCACAGAACATTAGTGAAAATTGTCACGACTTGGTATGAGATGATTTAACTTCTTAATAACTTTCTGGTAAGAACAAATTCTGAGTAACTACATAAGGGCTTCCCCTGAAAGTCATACTTCTTTCCTACTTTTGTTTACCCATATTTGATTTTATTTTTTCATTAATAGCTATCATCCTTGTATTGAAAGAATATTCACATGAAACACAAAATGGTACTGAAGCCCCTGCTGGATTCCCAACAGCCTCTGCATTTTCCTCCAACACTGCCCTCAATTGAAGTTTCACCTAAACCACGTAAGATGTGCCACAGTGACATACTTGACCCTTTTTGCTTTAAAGTGCACAGTTCTACAGAAGAAGAATAAACTGCTCATAGTACAAAGCATGTTTCAAAAGCAGGTGCAAGCAGACCTGAACCTCTGTGGATTCTAACTGCCCAGATTGTTACATGAATGCAGTACTTGACCTGATGCAATCCATTTTGCTGAGACTGGAAATTAGTCTAGCTAAATTAGTGTGAAGTAGCTTTCTGTCTGTGAAAGTAAAATTGATATGGATATAACAATTTCAGTTCTTAAACATCAACAACTCTACACATCTCTGAAAAGATTATGCATCTATTCAGAGAGGCATCATAAACTGCCAACAGCACAAAAAAAAAAAAAATGGTGATTTTTCATGAGCATGTACAATGACATCTTTTGACCCAAATATGGGCACAGTTTTGAGGTATATGTATTTATATGTCTCTGTGCATGCACATGTTCCTTCTTTCCTGCATTTCTAGGAAGAGGTATCAGAAAGGACTAGTAAGGACCCCTGCTCTCTTGAAAAACTGAGACTAGATTATTTTCCTTATGGAAAATTCTAAACCTGTAAAAACTTGAATATTTCTGAAAATATCATTATAATAAAAATATTTCTTATTCCCTTCCATCATTCACTCTGCTTTTGCAAAGCTACTGCTACTGCTCAGCTACTACTTCATCCTCCAAGAAAAGGCCTTTAACACTATCTACAATTAATGTGGGTTTACTTAACTAATAGAGGATATGGCATCATTGCATAATAATCCCTGACAAATTGATCATTATCAATAGTTAATGACTACTTTGTTAACTAATTGCCCTGGGGCAAAAGGGTGCCTGGGGAGAGAAACACTTTGCAAGGAAAACTAATAGCTACTAACAGCCATAAAGTTTGTTTTGGGAGGAGCTACTGTTATTATAAATCCCCCAGATTACTACTACTGATGATTCTTGAAGAAGAAAGGCACTGTGGCTGGGCAAAAGTGGCTTTCTGAGGTAAGAATGTGCTGTGTTGAAAACAATTATCTACCATTACGAATGCACATGCTTCTCCATGCTGTCCATTATGTTTATATTATTAAGTGTATGTGATAGCCTTCCTAAGACTCCAGGAAATACAATCACATTATACACACTATAGAGCCTAGAGAAAGAGCAAGACTTAAGCAAAATCTGCAACGGGTAACTGATTAATATATTCACTTAAAATCTTTTGTGATCTTCAAATAAAACCCATTTCAATGGTCTGTATAGCCAGAATTCCATACATTGATATGAGCTTGCCATCTACTAAAAACTCTTCCAGGGATACCAGCAGGCTACTTGACTCTATTAACGCCACTTGCTTCTAGTCGAAAAATAGCAGAAGTACTTTACATGCTGATCACATGTACAGATCAGTGGACTGTAAGACAAATGCTTGAATTCCAAACTTTAGCTGGCACACTGAGGTTTATAGTGCAACTCACCCAGCGAAGGTTGGTACCTACTGGAACTGACACCCAGAGAAGACCCTCAAACCTCTGAGGTTCCTGATAATCTCCCTCGCCCCCAAGATGTATACAACTTGCAGCCTGATTATTAAATATATGACTATACTTAAAGCACATTTTTCTCCTTTAAGTGGACATATCTGCCTTCACCACATCTCATCATTACCGATACACTTCTTGCCTCCATTCACAGCCTCATTATTCTTAAATAGATACTACAACTTTCAGTTTGCCCACCCATAGTTTCTCTATTCCTTTCAAATGAAAGAGCAATTTTGAAGAATGCCAGAACTACTGATCTGCTTTTCTTTTGTGGGTTTTCAAATGTTCAAACACCCCTACTTCAAAAAGTACAAAGTTTGGTGGTTCAATTGTTCTGTACTACACCGCAAAAAGAAAGCAACTTAAAGAAAAAACTAGCATATAAGAACGGAAGAAAAAGAGATGGAATTTGCTTGTATGGAACGAATATGAAGACTACCAAGAAAAAGATGAATAGCATAGAAATATCAAGATGGGCAAGAAGAGACAGTAAGAGTTCTATTAGAGATGAAAAACACAACTGTGAGAGAGCTTTTAGAGGGTAATAAATATATTATACAATCCAGGATCCTACATAAAACATAGGATAATAGAGGGGATTTTATATACATTCAGGAAAAAAAAAATCCATGGAAGCTGATGTTGCAACAAAAAGGAGGCTAGAGCGGTCTACATTATATTTTGCACCCCAAATCATTGCTCCTGAAATACTCATTCCAAGGAAGGGAAAGCAAAAGCAGCACAAGTATGTTTGCAAGCCACCAGAATGACGGTGTGTATATAAATACCTGCAGGTAAATGAAGTGGAAACTACTTAAAATAATTCATAGGTTTGAAATGACATTCCAAATTCGTTATACCCACTGTCAGCTGTGAGCCTATAGGGTAAAAATCTTACTTTCATTCAATATCACACGAAAAGGGTCACAATAACGGATTACCACCAGAAGTGGATCTTTTGTTTTCCTCTGAAATTCACTCTTACCCTGCAGAGGCCCGGTCTGAGCAGAGAGACGGGTGTTGTCAAAATATTTGGTTCATCAACTGCAGAGGGGACAAAGGGCAGAACACCTCACGTTCAAACTGTCAGACCAAGAGCTCTCTGTAGATTTTAACATCAAGACATGCAGAACTATGACATAACCCAGTTCCAAAACCATAGGTCAAGGAGGACAAAAAGAAAAGCTGATGTTTTGACTCCTTTAGTCACTCTTGTTCTTTTGATCAAATACTCAAGTTTCTGTTGAGATTTATATGGGAAGTCCAAATCCCATATATCTGAGTCATTTAAACCACAAAGTATTAGCAAATACTCATTGAATTACCACATTTTATTCAGAGCTACACGGAGACAGAGAACGACTTTTTGCCCTCTGGAAAAGTAGTGGAGAGAGGATGGGAGTTAAAAAACAACCCATCCTAGCCCAGTGAACTCTTAGTGTCTCAGTGTGCAAATGAGGCAAATCACTAGTGCAGGCACTGTGTCTATAAGGAACCCTGCTAAACCTGAAGTGAATGTAATAGAACTACTTGCCTTAGGTAGATGGAGAACACAGCTGGGAATTTACTGACTGTATGGGAAACAAACCTGGGAAACAAACCTTATTTCTTCAATCTCTTAGCCATCAGCTAGGGGGATAGAGACCCTATCTGGAAAGTAGCTGAGAGCCAGGGCAATGAATTACATTCAACTGAGCCATTTAGACAGTACTGTTAGTTTTCCATACCCAAAACCTAACAATATAGTGTAAACACCTACTTTTGGTATCATTCATTGATTTTATGGATGATTCTGAGATATAAACTCTTGTAAATTTATCAACATAAAAAATTATCAAGCATCCTGGAGATCCTGAATGAATGGAAAGTTTTTTGATTTTCAACTTTCTCAGTTGCTACATACAATTAAATTTAAAATACTTAAGCAAAAATGAAATATATTAAAAAAAAAATCTCCTGAGCCCCACACTGTCCTGTTAGACCAATGCCAGCTTAACATGCAATATATCATCAAAGGAACATTACGCTGATGATATAGAATTTATGAGGGATGTCCTATATCTTGTTAAATAGGAAGTTGAAAGCAACAGAACAGATCAGAGAAGCACAATAACAATGTCTTCGCATTTCCAGAGTCTGAGAAAATAGATCGTTATATTGGTTGGGGGAAAAGAGAATGAAGATGCATGAATGTAGACGTAGATGATACAATGTTTCCTTCTAAAGACCTGCTAAGCCGAAAGTAAAGTAATAGAATCACAGGCCTCTATGCTATATAATTCAGCTTCATGAAATCTGAAACTCCTATTGATTTTGGGTCGGAGCAATCCCAGGCACAGCTACAGGTTGGGCAGAGAAGAGATTCAGAGCAGCCCTGTGGAGAAGGACTTG
>JAOEHX010017625.1:0-11540 GCA_025448015.1 Bolborhynchus lineola
ATTTTTTTTGTTATATAAAATTCCTTCCCCCCCCCCCCCCCCCTTCTTTGTTAATACCAGTTAAAGTGAGCAAAGATGTTCTACCTCAATCCTTATAGTTTTGAAGTTTGGGGCAGGGGCTGTGTGAGACAAGAATACCTCTGTCTATCAATTCTGGAACTTGTAAGAGTGCAAGCTCTTGTCTTGCAGTAGGCATCTTATCCTCTCTTTCTTCTCATCACTTACACCTTTCTGTGTCAGGAACTCACTGATTGTTTAGATTTACTTTAAAATAGATTTGTTGACGTACGTGATGTTCCTTTTGACATGTGTGTCTGCAATTTTCAAAGAATTTGTGCCTGTCTTGCTTTATATTTAGGTCATTTGATGGCTACAATCTTCAGTTTACAATCTTTAGTGAAATATGCTGTATGTAGGAATTATAGAGACTGTAACAAGCCTAATATGTATTTGTGTGTGTTTACTTGCTTCATTAGGACAATTCTAATTTATACATGGTAATGGAGTATGTTCCTGGTGGTGAAATGTTTTCACATCTAAGAAGAATTGGAAGGTTCAGGTGAGAGTATTAATGACATTATTCCTTTAAAAAGGTTTATGTTGCTTATGGTTTATAAAATTTGTTAGTATTGAAGGAAAAATTCTGTAGGGTACAATGCATTTAAGTTACTCCTCTGTCAGTGCTTAAGCTAGTCAGGCAATGAAAACCTCGTACTTATTTGTTATTTTTCAGTTAGTTAATGCAGGCATTTGTGATTTATGCATGATAGAATCTTGGAATTCCTATACATATTGTCACTGAAATTGATGTTAGTTTCTAAAAGTAAAATTTAAAGTCTAAGCTCTGTATTTTGGGTTACGTTCATGCTGATTTGCATGTACATTTCAGCTGCAAGACTTAAATACATGAAGTGACTGTGTCAATTCTAAAATGTTTGCTGATTTTATTTTTTTTTAATTTATTTTTGTTTTTTTACTGTTCCACAGTAAAAGAATCTGTTACAAGATACTAAATTTGTCCATCTCTGGCAGTTGCATGGTTATTTCAGTATCTTAGCATAGCACTGGGGTACTTAATATTCTTTTAATTCTTCACAGTGAACCACATGCACGGTTTTATGCAGCTCAGATAGTGCTAACATTTGAGTACCTCCATTCATTAGACCTCATCTACAGAGATCTAAAGCCTGAAAATCTTCTAATTGATCAGCAAGGATACATCCAGGTATGATGTTTTTCATATATTTAGATAGTGGAGTCTTATCTTACCGTAGGGTTAGGTGATTTTCGAAAATGTGTTTAGGATAGGTAGTCATGAAGCTGGTTGGCATGTTGGCATGTATTTAGGGAGCATTAAAATGCCCTACTGCTTAGTAACGGTTAAAACCACTGGAATTTACCTCTGACTAAAATTAAGTATGCACAGTGTTGCTGTCTGTGGTTGAGTGAGTTGTCAAGGTTTCCCTTGGGGTTTGTGGTGTGAAGTAGGTGATTGCATGGTGTTCATCTGACCTATTTTAGATGGCTGCCCTAGAACAAGACAAACAGTGCCCTGAAATGTCTGGTTCTCTGCATTGTCTATATAGATGGCTTAGGATAACCAGCTTAGATGTTAACACCAGCACTATAGTACTTCATTTCATTCAGATGCATCCCACCCTTGAAGAATTCTAAGCTTTGCAGCACATCTGGAGTAAGAGCTGAGCTGAGACCAGATCAGAATTGCAGTGCTGCAAATGGTGGCTTTGGTTTTACAACAGCCTCTTATGGCACCCACTTACCATCCTTTTAGCTCTTAGGATTTTTATAACTGGCAAGTGAGATACAGCTGTTTACCAGAAGGTGGTATACAGTAACAAGCACTCTGCAGTGTTTTGCAGTCCTTAAATGATAGGATCAGTTCTTTCCTCACTGTGTCAGTTTTTACTATAGCAGAATCTAACAGGAAAAAAAACGTAATAAAAATGTTTGAGAGTAGAAGGGGTACATAGTACATATGTTGTTTATAACTGTAAAATAGTCTTGCATGGAGAATAAAATAACACTGTAGGGAGAAGTATGAGTTCTATTAATGTGGTTGGGGAACACCATTAATGTAAAGCTATGAATGGCTCCAGAATTGGTGACTCTGTATGTGCAACAATGTGGTTTTGTGGTGGTGGGCATACTGCGAATGATAATAGGTCCAGCAGTCACTCTTCCCTTTGTGAAACTGGTTCACTTGTGCTTCTGAACAGGGGTGGGGGGTGGGTTCATACATAGATATTGCAGCTCCAACTGAATTTTGTTTAGAAACTGCATTAATTTTCTGTTTTAATTTTAAAGCCATTACTGTTTGTCTCATGTCTGCAGTGTATTTTTCTTATGTAGACTGTGCATTCACAAACGCAGAAATGATTCTTTGCTGACTGAAGCAGGTCTGTCTAGTCAGTACGTCATCCTCTCTGTTCAGTTCCAGCTGTGATTGCTGTTTCTATCAAAAACAAAGCAAAAAAAAGCTCCTTTATAGTTTGGAGTTTGGATCGTTCAACTGTGAGAGTAGTGTATCAGAAACATCAGCATAGGATGTTGTATGATAAGCAGTTGTTATCATTGTGGTATAGTATGTTTTCTCAGGAAGTGTGTTGAGAAAGGTACAAAGGAGGAAACAAAAGATACAGATCTCCAAACTTAATGGCTTGAAACTGACCCCAGAGTTTCACATGTAATTCCCTAGCTCCTGTGTGTACTCTGCAGTACAGTCCAGCAAAGATCACACACCTATCATCACATATGAAGTTCTGAAACTTACTGCAGAAAACATGACGAGTAGAATGAGGAGTTTATAATGGCCAAGAACTTGCCATTTGTGAATACAGTTACGTTTTCCCTGCCCCAGTGCTCAAATAAACAAGCTTGACTCTGTTGATGCTTTCAGAGATACTCAAAATCAGAAGTTACTGAAAAACCTCTTTTATATTATCTTATTCTCACACTAATTTTACATATAACCTTTATACACTTATGCAATAAAATTGTAAATTTCCAAGACTGGCAGATCTTGTGACCCTTTTTGTGATTCATTTCTTTGTTAACTAAAGGAAAAGATAAATATTTATTCGTATTCATGTGCTTTAAACTTCCAGCAGTATAAACAGTCTGATTGGAAAGTGTAAGAAAAATTATTAATGAAATTGCAGTACATATGGGAGATTCGTAAGCTGAAGTTCCCACTGATTTTTTAAACTATGAATAGAAGCTTGTGTCGGGGGAAGATGTATTTTGTTATTTATTGATTTTATAATGGGAAACCTTTTATCTGTCTGATTTAGAAGTATCAGAAGGACTAGCTATCTGACTGTATGATCCTGTGTGATTAGAGAATCAAATACTTCCTCTGTATAAAATGGCTTTCCAAAATACTTCAAAATGTACTTGATTTTAAGTTTCTTTGTAGAAATGTACTTACAGACAATTTATTTCCTGTGCTGACAGGTCACGGACTTTGGCTTTGCAAAAAGAGTAAAAGGAAGAACTTGGACGTTATGCGGGACTCCAGAATACCTGGCACCTGAAATAATTCTCAGCAAGGTACTTTGTCATGTTATTTAGCCATGTACTTGGCACAGTTAGAACTTACCACCCAGTTATTAAACTCTGAGGTATAACCAGTTGCTGGTACTTCCAAAAATCAAATCTTGACTTGTCGACTCTTGATGATAATTACACAAAATGCAATTTAAAGCATTAAATTACAATTAAATTGCAAAATGCATTGTAAGTATTTTTTAGTATGCTAAAATGTACTCCACAGTGGAGATTCTCACATAACTGTACAGTTTTCTACATATGCTTGCCCTGTAACCTGTGAGGTAAAAAGGGATTTAAGGAATCTCTAATGAGGTGATTTAACTAGCATCCTTGTTGGAAAGCAGATGTGAATGATTACATTCTGAAGTGTTAACAGACTAGAACAGGAGCTCCAGAGTTAACAAGAACCACATTGGGTGAGTCACTAGTTATTAAATGATTAGTTGCAGAGTGTTTCAGGTTTAAGGCACTTTACATGAAGTCAAACATAACAAACCACTGCTTTTGCACATCAAGTACCTGCAGTCCAGCCTTACCGTTGAGGAGTTTGTTTCTTTACTTGCACTGAGTGTTAGAAGAAACCTTGTTTATCATGTAGGTGCTCAACTGTAGCCCTTCATGTTTTGTAAAGGTAAAAAGCAGTTCCATAAACTGTGTATGATACAGTCATGATGCATAATGATAAATTGTGCATTTAATATACAGTTTAAATGCCCTTTGCAGGGCTAAAAGTAAAAAAAATACACTTTTATTCAGGGAGAAAATGTTCGTCATTTGCAGCTTTTTTGCCCCTATGTAGCTAAAGCAGCTTGAATAAATTGCAGTGTATGAACCACGAATTCTCCATAGTAGATTTTTGAGGAAAGCCCAAGTCCTAGCCCTGAGCTTTGTAAAAGATCTCAGAGAATACATAAAATTCATGGGGTTGGTGGAGTTTTCTATTATATTTCTATATAGTAAGCCCCTTGTAGCTAGTTGAATAAATATGAAGACAGATGTTCTGAAATGTGGGTAATCAAGCAAAAAGTTACACAGTATAGGAAGTATTGTTGTATTTAATGAAATTTTCCTAAGCTTTGAAAGGCATTTCAATCATTTTTTAACAAAATCATTTTGATTTAAAAAAATAAGTTGTGGCCATTTCTGTTGCTTAGGGCATCTTGTCACATCAGTGTAAAGACGTCATTGAAACTCAGCACCAGAGTATGTGCAAAATGTTTCTCTTCCATCACTGTTTCACTATCATCACTTCATTTTTTTAAGTATATTATAAGTATATTGCTATACGAGCTTTAGTTTGGTTTGAACTAGTTTGTAATTTGTGGATTAAGCAAGCAGTAATGCATTTGCTTTCTTTCTATTCCATGGATAGATACTAAAAACCTTTTAACTGTGTTAACATGGTACTAACAGTAGCATTTCTCCTTTTATCCAGGGTTACAACAAGGCAGTGGATTGGTGGGCATTAGGAGTGCTAATCTATGAAATGGCAGCTGGATATCCCCCATTCTTTGCAGATCAGCCCATTCAAATTTACGAGAAGATCGTGTCTGGCAAAGTGAGTGAAGGCTTTGTGTATTTTTGCAAACATAGTTGTTTGCCTTAGCAGAACCTCTTTTTTGTGAGGAGTAGATGCAGAATTTAAGGATTACTAGACAGCAACTGGGAAAGAACATGGAAGAAGTCTGTGATGTACACTGAAGTACAGACCTTATTACAGTGATACTAAAAATCAAAGTTCTAAAAATCTGTTCCCTTCTTTCAAATGCAAGTTATTAAATTTACAGACATTAGGGTATTATATCCTTTTATGCTTGGATAAAAATGATCAATTAAAAATTATTTAGTTTCATGCTTTATTTGCCTCACTATTTTCTTTTCTAGAAATACTTTTAAGCAGCTCTACAGAGTTTTCATAATTCATAGTAGGTCTCCTTGCTTCTGCAGTCCTGTAGTTCAGGACATGTCAAATGTTCCGTTCAGCTTTCGTTGTTACGAGACTTTTTTAAGAAATGTTTCCAACTTTTCCATTTTATTTTTTCATGAATAGCTCTTAGTGAGGTGTGATTATTCTGTTGTTTCTCCTGCCAGCCAGTGTTGTCTCTTCATGTTTCTTTGTGCTCACTTGATTTCTTCTGGTTCTTCTCTTCCTTGTCGCTACATAAACACATGCTGTGCCACATCTTAAGTACTGCTGTAATTCTAGTCAACAGAAGGAGCCTCAGTAGGCCCTGTGGTATGAGACCTGCAATGTGGTATGAGGCCCTGCAATGAGACTGATTCCTGGCTAGGACCATATTTAAATCAAGAAGGTGGTTGCTGTAATACTGTGACCCCTCAGCTGTCTCTGTGAATAAATGGGAATTCACTTGCTAAGATCCATTTTTTACAAAATGTTTATCTTCCAAAGTCAGAAAACTTGGGCTTTCTTTTTTTTTTTTTTTTTTTCAGTTGTGTCTAATTTGCTCAACATTTGTACTGTTGATCATCTACTTTTTTTACTGATTCTGTGGATGGTTGCAGAAATAGCACTGGATGTGAGTTCTGGAAACTCTAAAATTCAGTTCCCAGCTAGCAGTATGTTTCCTTTATAACCTTCAGTCTTTTATTTAATCTTCCTCATGCACCTGGTTCTCTACTTAAAAAATTGAGTTAATATTTCCTTACTGCTCAGCTGCCTAGGTATTACATTCGTTGAAATCTGTGGATTTTTTCTGTACTAGAGTAGAATATATCGACAGATAAACTGAAGCAGTGATGTTGGTTATCAGGTCTCTTGATTTCCCAACACATTTTTATGTTAAATAATTCCGTGTTCTGCATTTACGTCATAACTGATCAGCTGGATATAGGGAGTGTTAAACACTGAGACTACAGGCATGACAAATACATCTTTCTGCCTGTTCTTTTCCCATTTCTTCTCTCTGCCATCTCAAATGGTATCAGCAGATCTTTTGCTAGTAAAACTCCGTGTAATTGCATTCCATGAATCATCTTCAAATATTTCTTAGGCCAGTTTGAATGAATTGTAATGGCAAGTCACTTCGAATAGTGCTGTATTATTTATCCAAGACCTTTGGTGTTGGTGTGTTCAGTTATCAGACACAGATTACAGTACAGCATAAAGTTCCAGATTGAATTTTCATATATGATTCCTGAATGGTATTTCAGAGCAGATATATATGTATATGCTGTATATGTATAGTATCTTGTATTGTATCTCCTATGTGTGTGTACATATACACAATATAATTAAAAATGTATTCCTGGAAGATAGTTAAAAATGCCTTGAGATGATGTGTTGGTGAGACACCAGGTTACATTTAGCTTTTGTATTATTATTACATTAAAGAAATATTTTTCCCCACCTCAGATCTAGAAACTTTCAGTTCAGAAAATGGTAGATGGACAAGGTAATCGTATTGATAAAGGCTCTGTGAAACAGAAGTACATGTGCAACAGTAATAATTGCTCTTTTCATGCATTCCTACTTGATTTGTTTTTTGAGGAAGAATAGGAAATGGCCCAGTGTTTCCTTTTGTGTGAATGTTAGTTTACTTCACAGGGGGAAGAATCAAACTTCTGTATTGTTTTTTAATGTTGTGGATTTATAATTTTAGGTAAGATTCCCATCACACTTCAGTTCAGACCTAAAGGATCTTCTAAGAAATTTACTCCAGGTAGATTTGACCAAACGATACGGAAATCTCAAGAATGGTGTAAATGACATAAAGAATCACAAGTGGTTTGCAACTACAGATTGGATTGCCATTTATCAGAGAAAGGTAAGACTCCTCAGAACTGTTCAGACCACAGCTATTACAGGTCTTTAAGGAGTTAAATTTCTGATTACTTTGTTTAATTTTTGCTTTCCTATATCTGTTACTTGTAGTTAAAGTGAGAAAAGGTGACAGTAGTTTAATCTTTAGGACTCTGAAGAATATATATTGATTGAATTAAGTTTGTTTTTCATTGGTATTTTACCCTAGACCTCCGTATGCATTTGCATTCCCTTAACACTTGTTGTGCTTTAGTCTATTTCTGGCATATCTCAGAATGAGCCATCTCCTGCCTCTCTCACTTCTTATTTAACCCCTGCTATGGTGGCATCTATAAATACTCCTCCACAGCAGAGAGGAATCTGTTTTCCTTTCCAGCTAGTTCTTAGCAGTCAGGCTGTGCTTCAGTGCGGAGAAGCTCTAGCCAAAGTTAGAGCTTTTCTTTTTCTGCTAAAGAAGCATGCCGCCTCCTTCTTGCTCTTGCTTTATCTGCGACTGGGACTGGATCATGCAGAGAATGTCTATGCTCAGTCCTCAGTATATACTGAGGGGGTTTTGTCTTCTGATGCTACACTTCAATTGACTGCAGTTCCATGAGGTGCAGCAATGGCAAGATCTGTGCTGATTGCTTTTTTCTGGCATGTTTAGAATGGCTTTCTAGACCTGCCTGACCAATGTAATTTATAATGTGTTTTTTAGAAAGTCCCTGCCCAGGCCACACTATAAACTTTAGGACTGCAGAGGAATGAAAGCAACAGAGACAACTGGGACTGTTTTCAGAGCACGAGCAGCCATTGACGTATCAGTTAGAGGGGAGCACATCAGCAGCTTCCAGGATAAATGAAGTAGAGATGGGAGAGGAAGCTAGAGAAAGGGATGAGAGTGATGACAATTTAGTCTAGGTCTGTCTTCAGTAGTTCCAAAGCTCCTTCTCCCCTTGAGGGTAGAATTAAATATCAGTAAACTAGCATGGAAACAGATTCCTAAGAAATTAATTGTTCTCTTAAATGCAACCTCTGAATTATCTTTATTTTTTTCAATGGGCAACCAGTAGAAGACTGAAATAACTTCAATGGTGGTGTCCCAGAAAACTCAGGTGGAGACATAATTTTGTAGATATTGGTATTATATAGATACGTAGATAATATATGTAATATGTTATATATATATATAATATATAATTATCTAGATATTGGTTAGAGTTAAGTGATAGTATTTGAAAGAATTGGTTTGAATTTGACACACAACAGTCTTGACTATAGAGGCACAAACTTGCTGCTGTAACAGCAATATTTTAAAGGCCAAGCCTAAAAACTAACAGTAGTTTATAAAAAGAAACTGGTTGTTTGGCTACACAAATTGACAGTACAGTTGTTGTATTATTCACTAATGTATTAATTATTGGAAGACATGGTGCAATTAACACATCCTGTATTCTTTGTATTAAGTATAGATCTTTTTAAGAAAAGATTCCTCATTTTAGAATTGTAATTATCTTTGTTCTCTTAATGCCTGTTTACAAGGCAGATTTACATGCACTGAGTTTCATTTGCCAGTATGCTGTCTGGGGACACCAAGGCCCCGTAATAAATACTAAGTCAGATGCTTTCGTACTGTGCTGAATATTCTTAGCATTGCATGTGCACTGCTGTGGAGAATTATTTTCACAGAAACAAGAAATATTTTAAAACATGAACAAGTGATACAGTCAGAATAGCTATTACTAGATTTTAAAGGATTGTGAAAAGTGATGCTGAATAAGTTGGGAGCTTCTCGTTGTAAGGAATAAATACTGTAATACTGAAACAACCGCATGGATCGTAATATCATTTAAGCAGTCATAGAAATACAGCAATAAATTCAGGTTTTATACCAGCTTTTCACAGCGGCTGCTACCACAGCATATATTTTCCTGAATCTCTTCGGCAGCTAATGTGACAGGAATAATTCGTTAGGCTACAGTCATAAATGAACCAGTTAATTACTTAATATTTCAGATAAGATCAAGTCTCGTTTTCTTTGTTTGCATAGCTGTTTATTAAAATGCTGCCTGATAATATGATCGTACTTACGGCAAAACAGGTATTTCTGCTACAAACGAGTGTTGTCTCCTGAAGTGCCCTTTTAGCAATTTCCTTAGTGAAGATAATAGGAAAAAGTCTGAGGCATCTGATTTGAACATGTTTTAAAATTCCAGCAGTAAATAAGATACTTCCTGTGTTCTGAGCTTTGTTGTAAGAGAGTTTTCAAAAATCAGTTTGAGAAGACACAGAGACAGAATTCGGGTGATGGTAGCACTGTGACTTTGTAGGCTAGGTGTCTACACAGGATGTATATTCTCTCAGAATAAATTGCCTAAACACTTACATTGTTTCAGCAACAAAAGTGTACACACATGTCAATTGTAGCACAGTCTATAAATGCCAACAGTTAGTGTTATTTCTTGGGGGTGTATAATGTTATCACCCAAATTTAGCAGACTTTAGTTTGTATTAGTATGTGCTGTACCTTTTTAATGTGATTTACGCACACACACATACACCCCCCATCAGTAATCTACCCAGCGCAATGAGCAGTTCTGCAGTTGCATAGTATGATCTGATCCCCTGCCTTAGCTGGAGCTGTGCCTGCTCTGCTTATCTGTCTCCCCACCAAGTTGCCGCTGGCACACATATTCCTTGGGACGTCCCCAAGAGAGATACTTGTCCGATTACTTTGCATTTCCAGTTTTAAATTTGCATCACCTCAATGATTTTGCTAAAATTTTGGTTACTGCAAACATGGATAAATTAAGGACCTGTCAAATGAAAAAGAGAAATGCAGTACTGATAATTGTGCCTCACACTTCCATTTGTCCTGGACATGTTGGAGTAGAGACCCTCTCCTTCTCCCCGGTCTTCTAGTCTCTCCGGTCCCTCCCTTACCATCCATTTTTCATCACTGCCTCACATCAACCCCAAACCCTGCATATTCCTTCTTCCAGCATGCAGCTGATTCTAAAATTTCACTCACTTTAAAAAGTAATTAAGCTTAATTTTGAACTTTATGACATGTGATAGACTAGAAGGATTAATATTTGAATTAAGTTTAGCTAAGTGAAGGTAGAGTTTAGTAGTCTGATCCTAAAATAGCATTTCAGTGTCTGCAAGTTGGCAACAGCTCGTTTTTATTCCCTCCACCTCTCCAGTTTTCTCCCTCTTCCCCTCACTGTGTAGGGAGAGCCAGTAAAAGTACAGGTATGGCCCTGTGCAGATCCGTATCTTCATTTATTGTCATTTCAGTTTAGCTTCCAAGATGAGTGGAGGCTGAAAGTAGGGACAGATTAAGACTGTTCAGTTGTATCGACCCAAGGATTTTATTGTAAGGTCAACTTCAGGAAGCTGTAGGTTCCCTCAATTTTAAGAAAACAGCAGTTAAGAGGGTCCTGGAAAACTACTGGTTCCAGTACCTGAGTGTGAATGGCTTATTACCATACAGTTGACATGAGGCATACTGAATCTTAAGGTCAGTCAAGTATATATGTGGATCTGAGAGGATGTGCAAGTAGTCTTTACCAGAAGAATTTTTACATCATTAATTAGAGCTGCACTGGCTTTCTGTACAGTCTTTAACGCTCCTTTCACGTCACTGCTTGTCTCTCACTTGTGGCCTAGTTTCAGGAAGGCTTTCACTTCTCACAGTAAAGTCCCAGGAGGAACTTTATAGGACATGCAGAACATACTGTTTTAAACTTAGAAGCATAGAATAGAATCATTAGGGTTGGAAAGGACCTTAAGATCATCCAGTTCCAACCCCCCTGCCATGAGCAGGGACACCTCCCGCTAAACTGTGACTCCCAAGTCTTTGTCCAGCCTGGCCTTGAACACCACCAGGGATGGAGCATTCCCAGCTTCCCTGGGAGTGCCTCACCACCCTCACAGTAAAGAACTTCCTCCTTATATCCAATCTAAACTCCTACTGTTTAAGTTTTAACCCGTTACCCCTTGTCCTGTCACTGCAGTCCCTAATGAGAAGTCCATCCCCAGTATCCCTATAGCCCCCTTTCAGGTACTGGAAGGCTCCTATGAGGGCTCCACGCAGCATTCTGTTCTCCAGGCTGAAGAGCCCCGACTTGCTCATCCTATCTTCATACGGGAGGTGCTCCAGTCCCCTGATCATCCTCATGGCCCTCCTCTGGACTTGTTCCAACAG
>JAOEHX010017626.1:0-17830 GCA_025448015.1 Bolborhynchus lineola
TATTGCTGGCTTGCCAGAGATCTTGAACTTGAGAAAGGTTAGACATCACAATGCTGGAGCAGTTTGTGAGCATCAGCAGATTTAGCTTGTAATTTCATTGATCTATGTGGGCTTGCTGTTTGCAAACCAGCTGCTGCACTGTTTCCCCACAGCTACTGATCTGAGTAGCATTGATTTTTTCCTTTACATTAACATAGCATTACTTCTTTAATGGGCATTAAATGACTGGATGTAAATACAAACAGAGCTGCAACAACAAAAGAGAAATAAATGCATTGGTTCTTTGTATTTAAAGAACTCTATTAATATTTTCCACAAAAAAAAAAAAAAAAAAATAGAAGCATGAGCTATCGATCAAGATAAATGCTACTTTTCATGGTTTTATTTCCACACATTTCTTTTGCCAAGAAATCATCTTTTTTTCTTACCATGTTTACTCATAGCCCAAAATGCAACATCTTACAAAGACTGCATTTTTTTCTCAGTATAAATGGTAAAATAGATTTTTTTTTAGGAAGAATTATAGAAAGCAACACAAAAGATTTTCTTCATTGTGCCTATACAAAACCTAGATGAACCCATATGAGTTTTGAAGGAAACATCATCTGTTAGCTCTCATCTTTTTGCCATTAAAAAAAAAAAAGAAAAAAAGAATGGAACTCAACTTTGACAGAGTGGATGTGACACCTGCAGCATGGTCTATATTTTATGTATTATATGCTTAATATAAGGTCACAGTATCATCACATGCAACTTTAGTCCTTCAGTGGGTAGAGTTTTAAGTAATCTTACAGATATAAAATTCCATGTGGTATAGATAGGACAGTGGGAAAAAAAAATAAAGGAAGAAAAAAAGCCCCAAACAAAACTCAAAACTCAAACCCCAGAACCTATTAGCTTAGTTGTTTCTGAACCTAGTCAGGTGAAGTTTCCTGGTCCTCTCTAATAGTAGGTGACAACCAACAGAGATGTCTATACCAGAAAAAGATGCAAAACTGAATCTAGTTTCTACAGGCACCTCATGAAGAGGAGATGGGATTGAGAGTGTTGAGAATTAACAGATAAGAACTTCCAAAGAAAAGCATCAGTGGGTTACAACCTTCTGAGCTGCAGAAAATCTCAGGCAGTAGTGCCAGTGATTTCCTCAGTGCCACAATCAAGTTAACAGCACCTCAAAACCACAGCCACTTCATCAAAATACAACAGGAATAGAACTTCTCTTTAAGTATTTATGAAGGAAGATTTTTTCTTTTGTAACAGCTCTGTTCTGGCCATGCAGCCTGGTTACCCTGAGGAAAAGGTCCAGTGACCTGACAGATGGGAATTCCTCATTCTCATGTAACCCTGTCTACTCCCATTCCTAGAGAGGGCAAAACATTTCACATGGATGCTTCAGTGATATCTATTGGATCCTGGCTCAGAAAGGAGATAAATTATTCTCACTAGAACATAATAGTATGTAATATGGTGCTGGAGCTGAAAATAACCCATAAAATGAGTATCAGAATTAAACAAGTTAAAATATGTGTTCTCAGCCTAACCAAACTCTCCGATTCTCACAGTCCTCTTACTTTGACTAGCCAAAATTTAATGTCAGTTTTAGCAGATGTAATATTCAGATCATTAAAAATTATATTAAGTAACACTGACTCCAGTGTGCACCTTTGGAGCATCCTACTATTAACCTTTTTACACTCTTAGGAGAAGACTTTCAGTGCAAGTTTTTTGCCATCATTTATTCAATTTTTAATCCACTGTGAGATTTTGCCCCTTACCTCATAGTTATATTTTTCTCTTAATAGTCTTTTATGAAAGACTGTATCAGGATTTTTTTTTTAAATCCAAATATATTAGTTCACCAGGTCACTTTTACTATTTTATTAACTTTTTCAAAGCACTTTAGCAGGTTAGAGAAGCATACTTTCCACCTACCGACAGTACGCAGGTTTGACCCTATTAGGTTATACTTGTCCATGTGCTGAACTATTCTATCCTTAATTAGACTCTCAATCAGTTTTCCCAGAAGCAAGGTGAAGTTCAATGGTCTTAATTACCAGGATCTCTTTTTGGTCCTGTTTTAATAACAGGTACCATATCAGAAATTTTCCAACCATCACTGGTCTATATCACATCTTCCTGCAAGTGCCTCCTCTATTTCATACCGTATTCTGGTGAATGCTACCTACTTTAAATTATTTTCAATTTTTACATGAGTTTATCAAATGACTCAGCACTTCCCTTGTAAAAAACACTTTCCCTGTACAATTTTTTGCAAATGCTGCTCTGTCTTTTACATTTTTAGTACTGTAACTATTTCAGCTACCATCTGTAAAAATGAACATGATGAGAGACTGTTTAACTATTGAACTCTTTTGCTATGGTGAGTGGGCAACCATGGGTTTAATTTGATATCTTTGTTCTTTTTAATAATTTTGTCCCTACAAGTCCTCAGATGAACAGCTATTCACTTCTGTCTTCAAAGTTACAAAATTTATCCTGCAGTTTTTAGGGCTTTTGGGGTTTTATTTTTGTGGATACACATGACCATCAATCTCAGTAGATTATTTTCCAGCCTCACTTTGAGCACTGTTCTTAGAGGAAGAGTAGAAAAGAAAGATCAAATCCTAACACCACCATACCTAAATAACTGGTTCATCTCACCAGCAGCATCTAATACCAAGGGTTATTAAAACTGGCTTTCAAGTGAATCTGACAAATGACAGAAAGAAGTTGTGCTTACGTGAAAAGGTATAGATTTGTATTCTGGGCTTGTAGGAGATGTTCTCAGTCCATGCTTTAGGTACACAGGTCTTAATGATCAGGAAATATTGTTGAACACGATTTTTAGTGAAAAAGCATTGAAAATTCCCACTGAAATGTGTACATGGCTAAGTAAAGGTCAGTAAGCTATTGAGTAAACCTGAAGAGCTCACATTGGAGGATTAGAAACTCAGAATTTTCAGCATTCAGTGAAGTCGATAGACTTTCTTCTGGAATTCAAGTCTTAGTGTCCTTAAGTCAGGTCTGATTTGAATGGATGAAAAAATTGAAAAGGAACTTCAGCCATATAAAGCTTCCAAGTATGACATTCTAGGTTTCAAACTGTGCCTTGCTTCTATAATAAAGCCCACACTACACTATCATCACTTGGGTGTGAATTTCATTACAAAAACATCACATAGCCCTAACTGTAAGTATTAAGGTAGATTACTGCTGGCTTTGTTTTCCCTTCAAATAGAAGTTCCAGTTTCATCGGTGTTCAGAGATTCTATGTGCTGCACTGTTAAGCACAGACTTCTGCTTAAATTATATTCCTATCAGCTTTAACATTAAAATAGAACACATTTTAATGCGTGTGTTAAACATTAAATCAATTTTGCTTCAGGGAAACTCTGGTAAACAGTAACTGTCAAAAACTGTAATGACACAAAATTAAAATAATAGAAAATAGTCTGTAACAACAGCTTCTCTCATCATGTTAACAGAAGATCAGCTCTTCATCTTCTAACTACTCCTTTACAAAAAGCAGAAAGGTTGAGGAAGGACAGCTCAGGTACAGAAATGTACCTATTAGACAAGCGAAGTTGGAAATTATCGTTGTTGCCATTCTTTGCTTCCTTACTGTGAAGTACAATTCAATCAGTGTAAGAAAAATGCAACCAATTTAGCAGATGCATATTTCTTCTGTTATGAAAATTACCCTTCCAGTCAGGATTTTTAATATATAAACATTTTTTTCACAAAATCTTGGAAAATGTAGGAGCATCATTTATACACTCTAAATTGGTATAAATTCTGGAAGCCTGCATTATGTCAGAAAGAAACTGATTTAAAGAAATTAAACTGCATCAGAAATATTGACAGGCATATAGATTGAATTACATGAATATGAGATACATACAGACAGAGCAGTTCTGCTTAGTGATCAATGTCAAATGAATTTCAAAATTATTTGTTTCTTATGTCTTTTTTTATTTTAGATTTAATTTGAATTAGTAATATGAAATCAAATCACTTACAAACAAAAAGAATCTAATAGAAGCTTATCTGAAGTTAGAACCGTCCATTTTACAAAGGTTGAGTAACAATATAGTTTAATTCTACCATGATAGAAATTATTCAAAAGCAAGAAGTAAAAACTTGAGGTTTGAAAGTTTTCACCTATTAATGTGATATATAACTGATGTACATAGGCTGTATGGTGAGGTTGCATTGCCCCCTATAGTCACTGCGTGTCAGCTGGGAGCGGAGGGGGAGCAGAAAGAGAAGAGCGGAAGAAATCATTCGTCAAAAGTACAATGCATTTGGTTTTGATTCACGCTTTGGAAAGGGCATGGTAGGGAGCAATGCTCAAGTCTAACCTGTGGCCATGCTGTTCAAGAAAATTTTTATGCATTATTCTCCAAGTACCTATGGATGAAATAAAACATATTCACATTCAGATCAGAAGACCTCTGCAGCCCTTACGGTCTGGCTGTGTTTGGGGTGCATGTGTTGGATGCTGGTGCCTGCACACTGATGAACACCAAGGATGCCAGCACAGTTGCGTGTGGACTCAGATGCAATAGGTGGTTCACTTTGGTTCACCAGTTAAAGGCAGGAGGGACTACAGCTGACAGAACTTTTGATCTCAGTGGGCACACCTTTGAGGGTTGAGCATAACTGGGACATTTCACTCCAAAGCACATAGGACTTCAAAAGCCCAAATTGTGGCATACATAAACACTACTTTTTGAAGTAGCTTCAGCACAAGCACTAGAAAGAGAGAGAAAAGGCTAAAATACAGGTTCCTCTTCAGTAGTAGGAACAACTGCAAGGAGCACAGCCAGTTTATTCATGCTGCCCGTGGACACTGGCAATGCTGCTCTTTCATAGCCCCTGGGCTTAGCAGGAGCAGGATGTTTGCCAGATCCCTTCAGACTAAGATGCCACTTTTAACCACTAGCACAAGGACAAAGCTACTTTCCAGTACTCAGATTTTCCAGTCAAGCCCATCCTTCTTAACTTTGCTGTCAAATAAAAAAATCTTATCTCCCCATAAAATTAACTGAATCTCAGCAGCTGTCCTAATTCTTTTCTCTTATGAACATAATTATGCACAGTATTCAGTGTATCTTTTAACAAGTACAGACATACTACAACAAAAAACATTACAACTACTGACGCTACTGTGCCAAAAACTTCATGGGAAGTACAGATACTCAATATGCTCAAGATCAACACCCTCCTTCTTCGGATGTAATACCCTGTTATCACTATTTGTCTTATTTCTGGGGACAACTTTCCTACTCCCATAGTTCTAGGTGCTACTCCCACAGTTCTAGCTAGAAAAGGTCAGTGCTGCTCCTAAGAGGCGATAGGTCTGATTTTTGAATCTCCTGCCTCTTCTCCTTTGATGGTACAAGCAGGTTTGTAAAGACACAAGGAACTGACCGGAGAACTTATACAGCAAAAATCCCAGATTTCTTCTTACCATATTATTTTTATTTTGGATCAGTTGTTGAGGCTCACCATGTAGCAACACCCATGCTTGCACTTACACTAAGAAAGGAGAAATAGTAAACAGTAGGTTATGGTAACAGTTTAGCTCCACTGCAGTGGTGTCTTGTGTCAATTGGAGTTATTTGTGTAGCTGTGGTTTCAAGAATATGAATTGTCATTAAAATGCCTTTATATTTCATTTTGTCTAAGAAAAAGTATTATGAGTGTTCCCATCCACATATCTTCACAAATATTCCCTGCCTAGACAGAAAAGACAGTCTTGCAAAGTGGAGCTGAACAATTTGTTTAGTTTTTGTGAATATATGCCCAGACATAGTCCTGTATCAATTCGTTATTTTACTATGATGACTAAAGACTCAATAATGACTAAGCTACTGATGAGATGTGATTGCTGCTTACCCAGCAGATCAATACTGTCTCACTGCCTCCTGATGTGGAGGGGTGTATCCTGATAGCATTCAGCTGTTCGATTATCTTACTCTTAAGTGCAAGCTCTTTGAAGCAGGGTCAGGTTTTTGTTCTGTTAGCCCTGTAGCTAGCACAAGTTCTGCAGATTGGGTTCAGGTGTAACAGTTGTTTTTCTCCTTCCTAGTAGCTGGGGTAGTGCTGGTTTTTGACTATTCTGGGAACAACGCTGATAACACACCAATGTTTGTAGTTGTTGCTAAGTAATGCTTACCCTGATCAAGAACTTTTCAGTCTCTCATATTCTGCCAGTGAGGTGGCACATGGGAAGACGAGGGGAAGCAGAGACAGGACACCTGACCCAAACTAGCCAAAGGAGTATTCCATACCACAGCACATCATGCCCGGTGTATAAACTGTGCGGGAATCACCCATAAGGGCAAATCATGGCTCGGGTTGGACTGGGTATTGGTCAGCGGGTGGTGAGCAATTGTACTGTGCATCAGTTGTGTTTATTGTTTTTTCTATTACACTGAAGCACAGTTGCAGAATAGATACCACTGTGGTAATTCAGCTAACACAAACTTCTAACAGTGTGCAATTCAATCTTATGTTATTATCCTTGCCCTTTATTTATTTTCTCTCAGCTATGACTCTTCTGTTACTTATATGTTTGTATTCAAACATATGTATGCACGTATATTGTTATTTCACTTTTTTCTCCAACCAACACAATTTGATTGTGTCCAAAGTACGTTCTACTACTTACGAAAATGGGAGACTTTCATCACGTTACCAGCATAGAGTGCCTTCATGTTAAAGAACCAAAACCCACTGTGTGACACATATCCATCCCCATAAATGTGTAACCAGCTTTCAGCAGTGGCGCACTACATAACTGGTGCAGAAGACAGTGACACATTTGGAGAAACAACATTTCTGTATGCCAAACATACAGAGGTGAAACATTAAATCTTATGAATTATCCATGCAGAGTAGAGAGAACACTCGTTTTCAAGGTCAAATGAGAAAGTTTCCCTGACCTGTGTGGTAAACTACACTTTAATACATTTATCCATCTTTGGAATGTAAGAGATGAATTCAACACAGAGAAATAAACCAGTGGGGTAAGTCAGCCAAGCTACCAAAATCATTATGCCATCTGTTTTGCTGGCATTTTTAATGCCTGTGCAGAGCATACACAATGAAAAATAGATCTCCAATTCAAATTTTAGCTTCTTTTAAACGGTATTGCATTATCGAATAGATTTACGTTCTCTGGACAACCCTTAACTGGTGAGTAAGATAAACCAATACTAGATCTTTTTAAAGGGAACTTGCAGTAGTGTCTCATAAATGCTTCTACACTTCCCACTGGCCTTCACCAACATACTTGAAAAATAGTATGTTTTGTCATAGTTGTCAACACTATCATTTAAAGGATAACAATTCATAAAGGAGTCAAGGGGGTCAGTTGATTCCTCCTGAATACTGTGGACAAGCAACACTCAAGTTTGGCTCCTGAACCTGATGGGCTGTTGAAGCACAGCTCTTTGACGGCTCAAGAGAAGGCAATTGTACTACCAGGGGAGCAGACCAGAGAATGAATTCTGACTGGGAAAGCCAAATTTAAACTCTCCGTAGTGCAAAGGGGTTCAGAAGTGAATGCAAATACATACTAAAGCCCTTTAGCAGAATTGGGTAAAATGGTCTTGTTGGGACCACGGCAGCATAAAGGCTACGGCATGTGGTGTGTGCAATGTAGCAGCACACATATATTACAGATTTTTCTAAATCATTGGGATGCTATTAGAAAAAAATCATTTTTAACATTTACATCTCTGATGACTATAGAGCAGTAGGATCTTGCAGCAAATGTTTCAGCGTATTTGTCACTGTGCTTTTTAGTATCTCTACACAGGCAGTTAGTTTAATTTCTGATATATCCATGTCATTTTTCTTTCATATTAATATTTCCATATGAGAAGTACATTACTTCAAGCTGCTGAATTGATTTTCAAGAGGAATCTTGGTATACATAAATTGTTACTTCTCATGAAACTTTTCAAAAAATGGCCAGATTCAATTCTATCTTTTGTAAGGAGCATGGAGGAGTATAATGTGCCCATGTCCTATAAAACAGTCTAGCTGCTCTTCATGGTATTGTTTAGTTATCATCTGTTGTATTTTGTTTAGTTTGATAAGATACTGCAGAATAATAAAAGCATTAAAACTGCATGATTGCAGTATTGGTAAAATGCCACTACTGTTGGTCAAGTACTAATGAAAAATGAATGCAATTCCTCACCAAATTCAGACTGCCATTTTAAGAGCAGTCACCTAAAACCAGGCAGTGTTTAGAAATGCATGACTACGATGTTTACCCATGAAGAAAGCAGTGTTTCTTTATATTCCTAAAGAACCATATGTCTCTTTTAGTAGATCATACCGGTTTCTTTTGTGGAGGCCAATAAGGGTCATTAAACACCAATGGGTCTCTGAGTCCTTCTTCAGAGTCAATGACATTGTAGGCTTCACCAGCGATCTCATTTTCCTTCTGTACAAGATTTGCAGGGCAAGGGAGTCAAATGAACTATGAAAAACATAATCACTGCTTTTACTGTTGCTTTTTTATCATAAAAATTCAATTTATTCAAATTCCATTTAAAAATGCATTTGCCTGCTTGAAAGCATAAATATATACTTTTGTTATTATATTTATAATTTTTCATTTCAAAAAATAATTTTGTCATTCTTTTTTGAAAAAATATTCTCTATTTTATTCTCTATTCTAAGAAATATTACACAAACTTGTTATACAAGCTTCAGGACAAAGCAAGTGGTTAACAAAGTAAATACCTCTAGAACAGTTTCTCAGAGGTGACAAGAAAATATTGCACAAGTACCTGAGGGGATTAGTAGTCTAACACTCATTTTCAGAAGTGACTTGAGAACCAAGGTTCAGCTTTTCAAAAGTATCTGGGCCTTTAACTCACATTTTACTTTAAGAGAGTTAGACCCTCAAAACCTATGAGGATCTAGAATTCAGGATGAAAAGCTTTACTGAAAGTCAAGGGGATTTGGGTTATCAAAGGCCAGATTTTTTAAAAAGTATTTATGAACTTAGAGGCAGATATAGGCACCCAGCTGATTTTTTTTTTTTCAAAGTAGACTGAAGAAGGGTTAAGTCCCTGACACTCACTGAGATTAGTGTGCTCTTAGAAGGTGCTAAGTACACCTCTGCATCTAAATACCTTTAAAAAATGTTTTTTTGAATTGCTTTTGAAAGTGATCTTTATTGTCTGAATGCAGTGATTTATCCTATGCTTAATTCTTGACCTCACAAAGATTGACATAGATGTGCTTTACTCAGATATTTCTTAGTCATGATCTTAAAGGAAATTGACAGGATTAGGTAACAAAATCTTATTTTTAACAGACTTTGGTTGATATTTGAATACAGAAATTCATAAAAAGTTGAGAGCTGAAAATAATAGACAGTTTTGCTCCACTGTGATTGTACTTGGGAGAGCTCTGTCAGACCCTGAGCATTCAGCTTCAGGATTTCTCCCTGTAAATGCTAAGCAGCCCACATGAGCACAAGCACATATGTATAAAGTCATACTGTTAGCAGTGCTATTGTCTTATAATATGAATGACTAACTCACTTTCACCATCTTTGCCACAGCTGGGAAGAAGATAAGGGGTAGAATGAAGAAGAAAGTTGCAATGTGGCACAAAGCTGGCAAGATGAAGTTTTGGATTTTGATTTCTGAGGAAGCAGAATTTCTTTCTGATTGCATTACACTGTGCAGCTCCATTTTTTTTAGCCTCTGCTATTTTTTTCTTACTTTTATGATTCATACAATCATCTTACAGAAATATAAATTTCTCTGTAACAGTTCTCAGTATTCAGCTTTAAAATGAATCCACTATTTTGTACTGAAAACGTTAGTTCCTAAGTCACATTTGATGTTTTTTTCCTGTACTGACTGATTTCTGAGCATGTTAGCTGTTGGTAAGCTTTGTCATGAGATGCTGAGATATAAAGAACAACATGTTACTTCATAATCTCTTCTTGTTAATGCTTGTTCTGGAGAGCACCTGCTGTCTTTAAAAGGGATTTGAGCGACCCAAGATTAAGAAGTCTCCCTGTAACAATTACTGTTCTTATCACTGAAGAGTACTCATACCAATGTCACATCTTCCTGAAGGTTTCAAATCCATACACTGAGGAGAGAGAAACGTCAAGGAACCATATAGTATGCAACTATAAGACATTGAACTGGTCCAACACAATTCCATTTTGGAGAAGAGTAACACTAGCGGACTAATTGATTTCTGTGTGCAAAGTATCTGTCAGGACAAAACACCATCTGAGATCATTTAAATAATTTTTAAAGTGCAACAGTGCTTACAGTATTTCTAATCATCTTCCTAGTTGATCCCTGTTGGGCAAATGACATAAGGGGCTATGTGAAGGGAAGCTAAATGAACCATAAAACCTAACACTGACAGTGTGTCAGAGACGGTATCAAAACGCAGGAGTACTACTGCCAGCATGTCTTGCTACCTTTTTGATTTAAAAGACACAAAAGTATAGGCTTCCATTCTTATAAAGTTCAGCCAAGCTTGAGATACAAATAAAGGATCTGCTACCATGACACCCATCATAGTATATCCCATATTAGTCCTCAAAACATTTTTCTAAGCCTGTTTAACCACTGAGCAACCATTGCCATTGCCCGCATTGACAGTATTTGTGCAAAGCTGGTTCTTTGAAAGTCTATCCAAAGTCATAAATATTTGGAAAATTAATATGGAAAGATGAAATTACATTTAAAAAAAAAAAAAAAAAGGAGATGCCCACTGAATCTGCTCATCCTCTCTTCTTTCCAGAAATCTAGGCACAAATAAAGGACATGTACCATAATTTTGCTTCTTCTTCCCATCCCTTAACTCAGGATCCTTCAGAAGAAGTCTTTAAGAAAGAGAGAATAAAAGCACCAAACCAAAATATTAAATGTTATTAACTAAACTTCCAATTTAGCATTCTTCCACACTAACTGAGAAAGTGAGCCTGCTGGGAACCTCCCTTTGTCCAGGTTAAGGGCATGTGGAGGTCTTCAGATGGCTAAACATCTTCTAGGCTTCAGCAGTGATGTCTGCACCAGCTAACCCATTTAGATTGTACCTGAACCAAAACGGAACTGACCTAGTTTTATTTCCAAGTAAGCTAGTGCAATTCATAGACTGGTTGGAAATTGAAAATAATTATTTTAAATCAGATGAAAATGGTAGGTTTGCCAGAAGAAGTAAGGAATTGAAGGCTGCAGTGATAAAGAGTAACTCAAGATAGGCATCCTGGATACTAGGCAATGGAAAGCCAAGATGGCAGTTTGCTACAGATGAAGAAAGTTTTAATTGTCCCAAATTGAGAAGGTGAAATTGTTATCATTTGAGGTCAATTCACTTTTGCTTGGATATGTTTAGGATTCCTCCAGTGGAAGAGAATACAGTTCACTGCTTATAAGACCTCTATTTATAAATGCATTAGAATATTTTCCTTTTTGTGCTAATAACAAAGCTTGAAGGATAATCTCAATATAACTTCAGTGCACACTATGCATAGCTGTCTTCTTGACTGCAGTACACCTGAAATCCATTGATTGTATCCACAGTGGTAAAAAAAAAATGTGCAAGCAGCAACCAAATTAATTAGTAAGCTGTAGCATGCTGCCAAAAGCAAAGATGGCTAAACATCAACTTTATTGGGGTTTATTCATCTATCGTCTCAATGAATAATATGTTTCAGCACTGCAGATATTGTGTCAACTACACTGTGGACCCCAGTGGTATATAGTGAGCTACAAAACCAGACAGATACAATCAGATAGACCTCTGAACACAGAAATCCAGACTCTTCCAGTGATACACGGAGCAGTTATTATACAACAAACCCCACTAGCTCCTTCACAGCTTGCTTAGCCTGCTGTGTCACTATGTAGTTAAGAAGTCTTTAATCTTCAGGCTGACACAGACTAAAATTTCGTACACAATTTGGATGAAAGCTAATTGCTGCCTGTTATTCTATCTGCTTTCCTCTGAGTAGAAGAATGTGGGGAAAAAGTCAAATGTATTGCTTTACTGCTTCATGCTTTGTGCTATGAACTGCAATTGTGAAAATGCTAGTAAAAAATAAAGTTATTTCTGTGTTTCATGAGTATAAAAGATTGTCAGATAGTCATAAAATACTGCTGGTCAAGATGTATCTCTCAAGAGGAATGTTTAATTTACTCCGAATCAAAATTCTCTTCTCCAGGTTCCCAACTGAAGACATATTTTTTTACAATTATTTCCAGAAAAAAAATGTGTTTTCAAATCTGAGCAATGGTCCTTAAATTGGATCTTTGTGGTACCAAAAATAAGCTCAATAAAGGCAACTAGTACATAAAGCTTTATGTCCATATGTATAACACTTGAACTCCAAGAGGACTGTCCACATTGTGCAAAGTGAGTAGCATGAATCAGCCTTTGCAGGACTAGAGACTATTTAAAAATGAAACAAGCATAATGATTAGACTAAGTGAAAACTGTTGCTCATGGAGTATAACAGATCAAACAGTAAGACATAAATATAACAAGAGAACCAGGAAAAACAGCAGTAAAATCAAAGAATGAGAACACGTATATAGCATGGTTTACCAGAGGTGAAAAAAACCAAGGAGATAATGTGCTTCAAAACTCAATAATCAGAGTAAAATTATGAATTAATAAGGAAAATTACATCTTCCAAAAGTCTTATTTGTGATGTACAAGATATTTGAGCCATATTCATATATACATTAAAAAAAACGGCAAACCACAGATTTCAACAATAAAAAGCCTTTTCATAATCAGAGAATAGTATGAGAAATCTTCTTAATGAAACAGCTGCACTGTCTCCCGTCACAATATCCTTTGATGACAAATTATGCTTCAAGGTGAGAGCCAAGTCAGTTGAGATTCTTATTGTGAATTACCCCATAGGAATCCATATCTCTCTCTCTTCTGACTACAGGTAGACCCTGATGAGTTGAGAGCCTATGCAGTAAAGTCGTCCTTTGCAACTTCCTTCCTATTGTAATAGTTTTCTGGTTAATGTATCTATTTACTGGACACTGACTTTAGTACCCCATGCTTTTTTTATTTTTTTTTTATTTTTTAATAATTTGGAAAGGGATAAGTATTTTAGTAAATTTTGTCAAGAAATTGCTTCTTCTTTAGCACTTATCATGCTTTAAATATAATGACAGTGGTTTTCAGCATTTCTCATCATACATTCATATTCACCGCCATTTAATCACAAAAGGATAATTTTAGCTATTGTTTTTGCAGGAGATTTAATCTATAACCAGATAACTCTGGAAGTGTTCAGAAAGCATGTAGATGACGCCTTCAGTGACTTGGTTTAGTGGTGTTCTTAGCACTGCTGGGGGAATGGTTTGACTTAATGATTTTAAAGGTCTTTTCCAACCTAGTTGATTCTATGACTCTATGATTCTACACCCATTAACAGTTCCTCCACACTGGACAATCAAAAATTGTTTTGCATGTGTGTACTATTTCCCCCCAGTTTCAGTTCTCACTGTCTGACTAAAGCAACTGAACTTAAAACAAATTATTTTTTGAAGGATGTTGAATAACAAAACAAATTTGTTTGTGTGTTGTAGGAAACTTATCCTAGAAGAGCCTGATTTACACATCAGCCTCACCCTTTCCAATCTTAGAAAATATGGAATCAAATCTGCAATTAGAAAAGTTGCATGCACTTCTGACATCAAAATAGCAACCTTTGTTCTGCCTATCTTACTACAAGTTTTTAGGTAACTTAGAAATTTTAGAAAGGTCAGAGTGCCCATAAATAAACAGAGAAGAAAAGAGGGATGTAGTCATGCTGCTCTGTAAGTCCATTGTATGCCTATGTCACCAACACCACAGGCAATTCTCATCATCCTGTCTCTAGAAGAACATGAGGGATAGTGTTTCCAGAGGAGGAGACACTGGAAATGCTCATACTCTCTACCCAGAGCACTACTTCAGAGTCAGTGTCACTCTGGGCAAGCACTGATTTTCAGCGCAGAATATGAGAGCACTGCCAGAGACAGACTGCTGAGCTGCCAGGATCCAGGATCCTTGGTCTGACCCAGCATGGCAGCTCAGCACATTTTAATAATGAAGCTAGTCTCCAGAAATGACCAGAAGAAGCTTCCTCTTCATTTATTACATTGCCTCCTCACATACACTGAGCTTTATTTTTGAGGCCAACCTCAATAGCTAACTACAGCTGAGCAAGCCCCTGGCTATTCTAAATTATATCGAGGCTGAGAATACTGTAAATCAGACAGAAAACTTTAATGCCACCTTTGGCCACAATGACCATCAATCCTTCATCCCCATTAGTCACAACTGGACTCTAGCCCAAGTGTCTGCAGTCTTAAACAAGATACCATCTTTGATGACCAGTTTCTATCAGACTTAAACTAGTCCAGTGACAAAACAGTTCTCCTCCCCAACACCCAATGGAGGTGAGGAAAAACAGTGAGAAACAGGACGTTTTCCACGAAAGATAATTTATATACAAAAAAACTGTGCCTCTGCTACAACCAGCAATCTACAGTACAATATTTTTAGGACACAGATAATTCTGGCTTAGTTCCACAAAATGAATGGTAAAACTGCCTCAATTTAATTACCACCACATGAAGCAATCTGACAGTCCCAATGCAGTGCTTAGTAAGCATTTCACCTCAGACAGCTTGAAGATGTAGTATAGCACTGAAATTACAATACATATCATGACTTGTTCTATCATCCTACTTTGAGAATGCAGCATGCTTGTCTCTATAATGAGCTGCCTAACATTCACCCATTTCACCTGTAGCAAACAGGAGTAAAACGTAAGTAACCATAAACTGGCATATTAGTTGAATGCAAGCTAAAATATTCATTTTTGGTAGAAGGTTTCAGATTCTTCTAACTATCTAGACAAGTGTAACGCATAATTTACTTACATTTAAATTCTGAAAACCTTTCTGATATTTCTAAATTTTTAATTATTACATCCTGGAAGAAAAAACAACCCACAAACCTTGTTCTATCCTTTTCCATTTTACTTTCACTTACAAGATTCCTGGCAAGTATATTAGGGACATGCTTGCTACTATGTCAAACACAGTGATAACATATGTATTACTTAAGAACACGTGTGTGTCCTATTAAGAAAATTAACTCTGCAAGAAAAAGTTTTCTCTGTTTAGTTCAAAAAACAAAGAAGAAAAGCAGTGTATTAAAAAATTGCAATAGGACATTTTATAAAGCTTACATTAATGCTTTTTTAGTAAATATATTTATGCTTCAAAATACATGCTAGTCTGCACTTCTCTAAGTATAATGAAAAGATGTACCTTTATTAAAAAACTAAACAAGTGACCCAGCTGGTTTCCAGAAGAAGAAATATTGGGACTTATTTATTCATATGAAATCTTACTGAGAAAATTGAGAAGCATTTTTCTTTTTAATCTTTTTAACAATGCTGTTATATCAGAAGCAAACTGTGCTATCCTTCCCCTGGCTAAGCAGTTTTTAGACATGTGGAAGAGCAGTTAAGCCCAAGCTAAATTTTAAAACACTCACCTTACAGGAACTATTCATGCCTATAATAAGCCCCCTATAGAGCATCCAAAAAATCGGTGAATCTTCATTGACCTAAACCACGAACCTAACACTGCTGTGAGTTAAGTGTCATAGGGTGAATCCTGCAAAATACCATCTCAGAAGCCATGAATTGTGGAATGTAGAAAAATAATTCCCCACTTTAGCCATAGCAATAGCATAAAAAGAATCCCCAAACAAACCCACCTTTAAAATAACTTAATATAAATGAGTAAAGAAAAAGAACTGAGATCCTCCTTCTGCTTATCTGTAGGTTTCTAGGGAGTCCATGCAACAAACTCATGTAAAACAGAAGTTTCAGATGTTATTAGAAACCTTGGAGTCCAGATCACACAAGTATGGGAATGTACAGTATCTGAAACGCTATTAATGACTATAAGTTTAAGAAATTAATTGGAAGTCAAGAGAAAATTTAGCCTTGAAATGTCTTTATAAACAGTAGAATACCTACAATACATAATATGAGATGCCCATTTCTGCTCAAAATTCCTTCTGTTTACTGCACCTATGTTTGGTTGTCAGTGCTCTGTTCTCTGTGATTGTCTGGGAGCAGATACTCAAAACTAATTGTGTAGATCATACACAACATATATGATCCAAACCACAGATTTGAAAATCCAAGTATACTTGAGAAAGAACATTTGCTATATGATATAAACAAACAAAAAAAGAAAAAAAAAAAAACCAAACCCACAAAAAAAGGCAAAAGAACAAAACCAAGAAAATAAGTGGAAACCTCTGCAAGATAAAATACAGTTTAGATTTGCCAGATGTTGGCTCCCTTGCAAACCCTGTGTACAACTGTCTTTGTTTCTTACCCACTGAGTATGAATTATTTCTGAAACTTCAGTTTCTTTCTTTTACACAACAGATCTCTCTTTATTTCTTTCAAAAATAGAAATGCTCGGTCACCTTTCTTCAGAGTGACAGGGTTACAGAAAACAGAAGTACCTCAGGATTCAGAAAGCACTTCCCAGTCACTATTATTTGAAAGCAAGAGTTTTCACCCTCAAAGGGGCAAAATGCCCCAAAAGAAACAATACTCTGAAGAAAGATGAAAAATCGTAGATTACTTTCACAGGCTCTTATTCTACAATGGAGAAAATATCCACACTCTAGCTAGGCTTCTTTGAAAAATATATTTTCTTTTTATATAGAGATAAAAAGCAAAGCTTTCAGGTCAGAGGCTATAGGGGAAAAGAGCTAATGTCTCCTCAGGCTTTGATGTTACAAGTAGTCCCTTGTTACAGAAGTGTATTAGAGCTACTAGTAAACCGAGCCAGCATGTTTAATAACCCCTTTCAGTATGGGTGGTATATGGATTATTCTGTACATAACACAGCAAGGAAAGTCATGCATATTACGAACAATACATAGACCTTTATTTTAACATGTTAACATTACTTTAAAATACGGCATAGCTAAAAGGTAATGTGTGGTTTATAGATCCCATAGGAAGACCTTCCTTTATAAATGGACCTGAAACAACTATAGACAGCGAAGCAGGATTAAGCAGTCCTCTCTCATTGAAATGTAACACACATAATGGGTTTTGCACCAGTGTGTAATATCTGAAAACAGCAAATTTCAACCTGTTGAGAACTAAACACAACTGTGATGAGTAACAGCATATGCTGTCTGTTACTTTTGAAGCTGAAGGACTGCAGACTGCAGGAACCACTCTAAAACAACATAGTCCCGTTCAGGTGTCTTTCACTAAATCTTATGACCAACACCTGAATGACCTAATGTGCCAGTCTGCAGTGGTTCTAAGGTACCAATGCACACAGTGGACCAATTTACATTTTACCTATTTTTTTGAACTCTATATCTAAAAACTAAGGATATGCTGGGTTCAGACCAATACAGATTAGCTTAAAAAATAATCAGCCCAAAATATTAAAGTGCTGGTGCTATGTAGCACCCAGCTGTATAACAATAAGGGATAACATTAGAAAAAAAATGTTAAATTTTATTTAGATTCCTTGGGGTTTTTTTTGTATCCACACAAATTGAAACTTGATAAGAGTAATAATCCTCACACTAAAAAAAAATAATCTTTATTCTCTTATGTATTTCATATTCTCCAAAAGGCCACTAAGTACAAGAAAATATAGTTTATGATTGAGTTTTGTGTAATTTGGAAAATTATGTTTGTTTGGATATTAGTGAAATACTAATTGCTGAGGCCACTGATTATGCAGATTTG
>JAOEHX010017627.1:0-18862 GCA_025448015.1 Bolborhynchus lineola
GGGGGGGAGGGGGGGAGGATAGATAACCCTGACTCACAGAGTAAAACTCAAGATTTTATGCAATTTAAATGAATACTGAATCTAAATCGGGGGGAGGCGAGGAAGAGAGGAGCAGGACAGAATGACAGAGCAATATACAGTGTTGACAGAATCAATATTTTCAAATAGATCCTACCAGAAAAAAACAAACAGAACAAAACAAACAAAACAAAAAAACCCAATGAAAACCAAAAACAACTAAACCCTTTTTCTGAATAAGTATTTCTCAGGTAAATACGAGCCAAAATAACTACCTCAAAAAGCTCCCAATTCTGTTTTGCCAAGACTTTAAGTCAGATATGGAAATCCCATAAATTATCAAAGCAGGTTTCTTTATCCTAGTTTTCATTTCAAGGCATTCCTCAGATAAACCTAGCAATTCAAAGTACCTCAGAACATGCAAGTCCTTGGAGGTTTTTTGTTGGGTTCCCCACACCTCTTCCCCTGGATTTTGGTTGGTTGGGGGGATTTCTGTCCTGTTCTGTGCACAGGGTTCCCTTCACAAAGAGTAAAACCTTGTTAACAAACATTTGCATTCCTAGCAAACATAAGCAATTAAGCTTCGGTCCTTGGAATGTCACTGTCACTGTTAACGACTCTTAAATAAATTAGACAACTTTGGCCTGTTTTACCTTTTCTGTAATATTATTTAGTAGATATTCAATTAAAACACATCCTGTAGGTGAAAGTGTAAGAAAACATTTCCATAATGGACATTAGAGGTAGTAGGAAGTGTTGTTAATTAGCCTCAAAGTACCAAATAGATTACAAAAGTAGCAAAAAGCCCAGCAGTGTAAATGCACAGAAGGCTGCACTGAATATTAAACAAAGCAGAGCAAGTTTTAATGTTAGTAAGCATAACTATAGTAAAAAACTCTCTGGACTAGTAAAGAGTGTTACAGGTTAATGAGGAACATATAAAGAGTGCACAATAATTACCATACCTAACACCTTACCATCTGTGTTTGGATGACTGCAGAATATAAACACACTTTATCAGCATTAAGTTGGAAACTAATTACACATGTATTTCTGTTATCATATTGTTAGGATAAATATTTAAAAACCTGGTATTTTCCTCAGCTGCACTCAACTCTCACTACTGAAGAATATTAAACCTAAGGCACTGAGAAAATTTAAATGTCCTAAGCAATAAAACAATTTGAGTACAATCAATTTTCCATTTTCGGAAAGCTTCTAAATCCTCCTCATTCACTCAATTACTACTGTACTTAACCTAATGAAATTTTATTCTGTAGGAACAATACTATTCTTAAACAAATTTTTGAAAAATATAAGATTAAAAACTTCTAGACAAAGAATAAACTCCTAGAGAAAAGATGCAAATAAAATTACTATCATAATCTTTTGGGTTTTATTTGCAAGTATAAAACTGAAAAACAAAAGCATGGAACATAGCATCTGTCATATCAGAATATAAAAAGATGATCCTGGCACAAAATGAAAAAGCTCTAATTCATTTGCAAATCAAGCCTGCCAGTTCTATTTCAAGCTGGCGGTAACTGTCAAGAGTTAACAAGATAATCACTTTCAATCCTGCCTTCAATGGTACATTACACTGTTATTCCATTCAATAAGGCCGTTCTTTGGGGCACTAGATGAATGGTTTTCATTTCTAACTCACACAAAAAGTTGAAAATAAAAAAAAAAAATAAAAATCCATGGGGCTTAAGAAAGAAATCCCTTTATGGGCATTTATCTGCCGGCACTCGCTTTTAGGCAAAATGAGATATTTGGATACATTGGTGTCCATTCATTTCCTCTATTCCTCCAGGCCCTCAAGTCTGTTGGTATTAATAAAATAAAAAATAAAATAAAAAATAAAATCACACCAAGCCTGTTTTGTTTGTTTGGGGATTTTTTTAACCTATCTACTCATATTAAACAAGCTATGTAACGATGTTTTGTGAATACTTCAAGAATACACATCTCAGGGCACCACACTGAAACATCGTTTTTTTTTATTTGAGAGGATCTCTCCCTGTCTAAATTAATTAAAACCTGTACAAAAAATGGTAAATGCTCAAGAAAATTGTGCTTAGGGAAACAATAACTAGTTCCTCATTGCATATTCAATTAAAGACACTGCCTATAAAACAAGTTAATGTAGAATTTGCTTGTTTCAAAAAAAAAAAAAAAAAAAAAAAAAAATATTCTGTTCAATGTATTCTTCCTGAAAGACAAAATAAAACCCCAAAAACAAAATAAAAAAGCCAAACAAACAGAACAAACGAAGAAACAAACCACCCCCAAAAAAACCCAAACTCCTTCATGCTTTTACACATTACTCAAAATTCCTATTTTAAGATACTACCTCTGCATGTTTAGGCTGCATTGTGCAGTTACACATTCTATTATTGAATATTCTACAGCCACAATTTAAATCTTCTATACCAACTTCACAAACAAATCACTAAATCTCTTTTTTTTCTTTTTTCCCTTCCTTCTTTCAGTTCCCATCGATCTTAGTTCACAGAGCAAAGCTGATCTCTATATTTAATATCTTCACCAAGTTAAACTTATCCAGCCTCAGGTCTGTTAACCATAATCAGTGCCAGCAAGCACACTGAACACCCATCTGCAGATATATTTTATTTACTTTTTTCATCAGCATAAATAATTTTCTTCAAAATCAGGGACCCACCTTGCCAGTCACTTCTTATGCTACTTGCTTGCTCTACAAAGAAATTTTTTATCATTTTTATCATCCATCACTAAAAATCAAAGAACTTTTTCCACACACCCAACTGCAAATGCTTCTTTATAGTAAGGGTTTCTTTTATGAGAAATCTAAACACCAGAAATTACTGGGAGACTCAAAGGCTTTGGTTTTGTTCTTTGCACTTCACAAGTTTCTTCCGAGGTTCTAAAAAGAGATGTTCTTATAATTAAAAAAAAAAAAATACTGTAATAAAACTAAAAAATATATGCCTTTTTGATGTAGCATTAGTCAAACACGGTAATTTTTTGCTGCATTACTGTCCCTCTTTTCTGAAAAGAAACTAAAAATGAAGTTCACATACTTTGGAAGGATCTTGAAAGAGCACAAGATGTTGCACTTAAAACACCAATTAATAGAAAGCGAATAGATGGATTTCAAACAGCAGGGCATGGCGTTAGGTAAAACTAGTACAGTCCAAAAAAACCCATAAACATGCCACAGAAATGTGGGATGTGTTTCCTTTCTTTCCAGGCAACTGCAGTAAAACACCAGTACTGCTTAAAAATATACAAATTAAAAATAAAATCAAAAATAAAAATCATAGAATCACAGAATGGTTTGGGTTGGAAGGGATCTTAAAGATCATTAGGTTTCAACCCCCCTGCCACAGGCAGGAACACTTTCCATTAGACTAGCTTGCTTCAAGCCCCATCCAATCTGGCCTTGAACACTTCCAGGGATGGGGCAGCCACAACTTCTCTGGGCAACTTATGTCAGCGCCTCATCACCCTCACAGCAAAAATACAAAAAAAAAAAAAAAATAACCCCAAAATGAACAACAAGAAAGCCAAACAAAACTCCAAACCACCCTCTATTCTGTAAAGCAGACATTCAGAGTAAAAAGTAAAAATAAAAACCAGGGTAATTCTTTACTAAAGGTAGGTATTTATTTCTAGAATTCACGACTGATTAATTTCCACAGCTCAGATGAAAGATCAGGGTGACCCAACAAACCCAGGACATTGATATTTTATGGCCAAAGACTAAGAAAGGTAGTTTCACATTTCCATTCCTCCTGAAGATGTGTGCGCACTTTGGCAACCGTGGTCAAGGTCTGCTGAGACCCACAAAGTGCCACTTTACTGTAATTCCACTGCTTATGACTGCACTTGATCCAATTTTAGCACACTGAAACCTCATGCCTTTTTAAGCAACACTGTTGGGAGGTATAAAAATCCAATTTGTAAATGCTTTTTCACTGCTCTTCTTTGTGTCCCTGCAGTTTGATTTTGTCACTTTAATTTCTTTACATTCTTTCATCTGGCCTGAATCTATCTCCATAAAAAACACAAGGGCACTCGCAGAACATACTCCAAATGTTTAAAATATGTTTAAATGTCAGACAGGCGCAAGTTTTCATTCCTACACATGGCACAAAAATTATCCTCTCCTGAAAAATATCAGATCTACTTGATCTCAGAATATTTAGTTTCTGTTTCCTCAACTATTTTAGCTGACCATGTCATAGTTCAACACACAGCTTGTAGCATCTCCAGTCATAAGACACTTGAGTTTCAGACAGTATTTCACAATTAAACAGGCACTTTAACAATAAACCCAGATGATTTACCATCACTGTGGTACTGCAATCATTTTCAGTTCAAATAAACACACCATAACTATTTTTTAACTGTACAATTCGCATCCTCTTCTATATCTCCTCAGCATCCAAATGCATCTTATCCTACATGATGCTAGAATTTTCTATGTTTTTCAATATTTTCAGGTTTATAAGGTATGGAGAGCATCACAAGGATCCTTTTAAGCAGAAGAATCACAGATTCTTCTAAAAGCCCACTTTGTTAAAGCCCAGATGAATTCTGAAAGCATATCCTATATGAAAAAGGTTTCTTTAAAGTCTGACTTTCACTATGAAGAATGTTGTATCTTCTACTAACAACTTCCAAGATGGGCTGTGTTTCAAGACAAACTTAGAAAATTTAAAAAGGTAGAGCTCAAGCTGTTCAAACTTGATAGGAAATTAGTTCCTTGGCCACAAATAAACTGAAAGAAATCATATTTCACGAAAATAGAAAAAATAAAGATTGGCAAATCTCAAACATATCTGACCAAAACCAAGCCTAACAGCCAGTGATAAAAAACACCTGAAAGTGCATTAAAATTAATTGAAAGGTCAGAAAAATAAACCAAACCAAAACCAAGTAACTGAAGCTCCTGAAGATCTGGAAGAGGAGACTGACAGGGATCACTAACATGGTCCTATTTAGAGCAGGTTCCCACCTGCTTTTACAGCATTCAGTTCAAAACAATGCTGGCTACCTTCTGCTAACAAATCATGAAATGCTGCAAAAAGTACTTTGAAATACATGCAATAACAGTGACCAGAAGCTGAAGTGTATCATGATGATAATGTTCCAATATACAAGACCTTCAGAGTTGTAAAAAAACAAACAAAAAAAATAATCTGTCATGCTTGGACCTCGTCAGAGTGGATTTGTACCCAATACAGCCACAGTGAGGTTGCAGAGAAAAGGCTAATTTCCTTAAATTAACAGACAAGGCAAACTGTTCTCTTGATTCCAAGAGCAATTAACTCTCCACTAACTCAACAGCTACACTAGATAACCAATAGGTCTGTATCTTGCTTATTTGTTATTTCTCTCCAGCATTTGTAATGGCCTCTGACTACATAATTTACAAGTCTGTTATTATCTGAGAACAATTAATCAGTGCTAAAATTTCTTTTAGTCTTGTGCTTATTTCATGCCTACTTCTCAGAAGGAAACTTCAGAAGCAACAGATGTATTTTCAGGACATCGCTATGTCCATATTGAAAACACCAATGCTGTCTAGAATTTGATGTCCAAAGTGTTATGGTGAGTTAAATAAACTGCAAGTTCCAGTAAATAATTATATATAGTTTTTGGAAAATACTTTACACAAAAAACCCCGAACAACTCACACACCAAAAGCCCCACAAAACAACGAGTGAAGAAAACATCCAGTAATGCTGTCGAAACACGTCATGCTGGTTGAGCTGCACCAAAACCTCCTTAACAATTAAAGTGTATGAGGCTTTAAGTCTACTGTTCTTAACCACATCACATTGGTCTTATTCATTTCACTCTCCTAAATGCCTGCTTTCATTAATACACTTTTGACCTTTTATTACCATGAAAGACTAACATCATCTATTTTATTTGGCATTTACCATTCCCAGCAGTTCACAAAGAAAGTCTCCAGTAAAAATGGAGAGCAGGAATGGCTTTGCAAGATGGAGCAAACTGAGAAGTGGCCAACCAAAGTCTAGACCAGAAATCTTGCTAGGCATTTTGTATTTTGGCATTCCTTCAATGAAATTAAAATAATTAGTATTGCACACTACTGATTTACCACGAAGTGGACCAAAATTAGAAGACAAAAATATAGAACATGTCTCGTTCTACAGCCAAGATTTCCCTCAAAGGTTATTTGTCTAATATAATGCCAAGAGACTCTTGAAAAAATTAAATACCATAAACATGGCAGGCTCCAAGGAAACTTGGATCTGAAGCAATTTGAAACTTGAAGATTAAAACCAGCACCTCCTATTGTACCTGCAAATATTAGAGGTAAAAGCGAAACATTCTACAAAAACAACTTCTGAACAAATAAGCAGCCAGATCCTTCAACAGCAGCAATTTCTAGAGGATTCAGAAACCACACAAAAAACCTGGAAAAGTGGCTGATCAGGCTCACAACTGAGCAAGCACTTCTGGTGGAAAGAATTTCTAACCTGCAAAAAATCCCAGTGAATATCTAACAAGCACCTCAAGTTACAATCCTAACTAACAAACCATGGCCACACATTGCAAAGCCTATTTCATGTTCTCAGTAGCACTGTTCTTGGTCTTCCCTAGGGAGATAAGTTGGAGCTAGATGCTTATTAGTCCATAAAAGTTACTTTAAACCCCATATTTTTAGCTGTACCTTTTTTAGTTCACCTCAGTTAACATCATTTTGGACAGGAGATACGCTGAACCTACACAGACCTCACTCAACAGACTTTGTATTGACACAAGACAACGAACTCTGCAATGGAAATTATTTTATCTGATCACACATCTCCTCCAGCACTCATCTACTCAGCTGCTTATGAAGGACTTCCTGAACCGTTACAGACCAATGGTCTAAGACAAGCCAAAAGTAGCGCTGGTTTACATTAAAATGTCAATTTGTACAGCAAAGTCAGACAGACAGTTAAAGGTGGTCGCCACAGACATCCTAGAGTTAGTTGCCCCTGTGTGTGAATCAAGCAACAATTGTATTCTCTCAAAAGAGGAGCAGACACTAGAGCAAGCAACCCATTCACTAACAGACAATTTTGCTTCTCCATAATGCTACCAGAACTAAGGATTTTTCTCTATTGCAGCACTGTTCATATTAGTCTTTTTTCACTCTAAGAAATCTATTCTAGACTGATGTTTACTGATGTTAAACAGAGTAACATGAATATTTTTCTAACTGCTACTACTATTAGAAGACCATGTTGGAGAACATCGGAGTAACTGTGCTCTGAAAGAGATTAAAGCCAGACTTAAGAAAAAAGAATAGATTCAGAATACAGAATGACTGTGCAGACTGATGGACTGATTTACAGATATAGCATATTGATATTGCTGGGGAAAAAAAAAACAAACAAACAACAAACCAAACAAACCAATAGAAACCCTAAAATATTTGTTCTTGTTCTAGATTTTCTGTATCAGCTGAAAGTTACAATCACAATATACAACATTACCATGTCTTGCAAAGAAGCATCAGAAGCCAGTGTCCCCAGAAACTGGAACTGTTCCAAGTTATCAAACACATTCATGTAACAATGGTCAGGACTAAGTGGTCTTTTACACAATGACATGACAGGATAAGCAACCTACTTAACTTTCTGTTCAAGCAAGATACTGGAAAGTTACGTGAACATTTGCGCATAATAAATTTCAGTAATTCAAAACAGGTCAGGATGATGCTGCAACAACATAAGCAAAGAACATATAATATTTATATATAGATATAAAATAGAACTTTATATAGCATTTATATATATATATATAATATATATTAAAAATCTCCATCTGGTCATTGTGGCTTTCAGTCAACAAGGTCAGCTTGTAAGGTTAGCATTTGGATGGGAAACTGTTACAGCAATACCAACAGAAACTGGAAGAACCAGAAAAATCAAATGAAGCAATTTAAAAATAAAGTTGAAAGCCTTGTACCCACATGTAATGCAGGGAAATACATTTTAGTTAGCTGTGTGTATTTTGTTGCCCAGCAGCAGAAAGAAATGCAGCAAAACTAACACCTAGGGTAAACAGAAGTGTTCAAACTGTATATAAGATGGATGAAATTGCTTCAACTATAGAGAGAAATCTGCAAACTCGGCTTGATATCTGGGATTTAAGATAGACTTTCCTGTACATCTGCAATGACAGAAGTTGCATAAACCAATGGAAAAAATACCTGCACAAGTCCAGTCTTTGTGCATATGACATAGCCTACCACATATTTCTTGATATTCTACAAAAGCACACACCACACACACACACACACACTCTCCCAAATAAACAAATATATAAATAAAGTCATTTTAAAAGCTTTACTTTTGCCTGCTCTATGTATGGCACTTATGCCATTTAGCATGACTACAGTAATGAGAGAGTCTGAAATTAGCACTCTCTAGGGCATCTATATACTTGCTGGATGTCAGCAGTCACGAATGCTGAATGACAAAAAGCCAAGTGCTGAGAAACAGTTGAGAATACTGTCATAGCCCAGCACCAGGTAGATGGGGTATTTTGATTAAAATATAGACCCCAAAGTCATAGGCCAAGGGAATTTACTATCTCTTCAATGCAGAATTGATCTGAATGTAATTACTTTACTCTTTTTAGCTCCACTTGGCTTTGAACTGAACATCAATTAGTGCGCAAACATAATACTGCAAGATCTGTTAACTCCAATACTGATTTTTCCATAAAAGATCTAAAGCAAATTTATTGGCCTCCATTTAATAGCTTTCAGCAATCACAAACATTACACATGAAAGCTCAACTTCCTTTTCTGATGGTCACTTAAATGCTTAATTCTCATGATAAAACTCTCTCAGTCTTAGTTTAAAAACCCTCAAATTAGCAAACAAGACACCACATAAGATATGCTATAAGCATAGGTCTTCTCTGAAAAGCTGGGACCTTCAAGAGCTTCAGCTGTGATACAAGCCATTGAGCCATGGCCAGTATAAGCTAATTTGAATAATCAATATGACAACCTTATTTTTCTAATGCAAACAGGATTGATACAGTAAGGTGTCTCACTGCCACATCACAGTCATGGCCTCTTTTAACCCCTAATTAGATTTAGGTGATTATCCCTGCTCTTCCTTACAAGTGTACAGCCTGGATAAGAGATGAGAAAAGCTATCTGCCACTTACTCAGCCTTTGCAGACTGCAGGTTATCCAGGGAGATACAGGGTAAGATCAGCAAACAATTGTTATTCATATCATCTACAGTTTTAAGATAGTCACAGTTTTCCATACATGCTAAGTGGAAATAGCCCAGAGCATTAGGTAAATGCAAAACGCTTAAGAACATCAGGGTTACACAGATGGAAATTCAAGGTGTTGTTAGGGAATTATGTTTAATTCAAATTGGTTGTCACAAAGAAAACTATCTAGCAGTGATTTTAGTTTTCAGACAGGAAAGACTGAGTTTTCAAGAGACTGCTGTTCGTTGTTTATTTGTGTGCAACACTGAGTATTTTACATAGCTATTTCTAAAAAAAAAAAAAATAATAAAAAAATAATCAAACTTAGAAATAGTAGTCCCAATAGAATGACATAGCTAAGCAAAGTACTAACAGACAGGAAAAGATCTATTACAGAAATGTAATCACATTTCATTTACAAGAACTCTTATCTCAAGCACTTAAACACAAAATTTAAACAGTTTTCCATTTTATTGTACTCAGAATTTGAGCTAATAAGATATAAAAGTATAATCATGTTAGCAACATTTCTATTGCATTACATAAACACAGTACTAGATTAACAGCAAACCAGGAAAAAGAAAGCATGATGTTGCATATAAAACTAAACACTTTATTTTTCCTGGCAGAAATAAGTACCACTGGTACCATGTGTGAAAGCTGCCATGCTAAAATTAGGTATGTTCACAAAATGACTACTCCCTTACTGACTACAAGAAAACAAAAAAAAGTATTACCATACTTATTATCCATAGGTGAACATGTTTAGGTTTCTTTTGTAAGCAAAAGAGAAATAGTCCCTACAGACTGTTTTTATTAGCAGGCTATGAGATCACAGAACTGGAAGGATCCTTCATCCAAGTTGGGCGCAACCCACTCATGACTGAAGTAAAATTTTCAGAGTTGTTTAGGAGACATTGCAAGGTGCTTCAAAATGCCCTGAAAGGTAATATTTTTTTTAAAAAAATACTGTATATCCTGTGATTAAATGCCCCTTATCAGCAGTATTCCACATTCAAGACAGAGCAGATGACCATGCAGTATCTGTACTGCTGCTTTGGCTTTCATTCTCCATTGAAGAATCCTCGCTATGCTTCCCAGTTTTTGGGTCCTTCCACATGCAAGTCAGAGTCTGAGGGCACTGCCTTCTCTTCAGTCACTCCACCAAGAAGCTGCCCTATGTTGAAGGAACTGAGTATCAAGGTGATCTCTTATATGTAGTAAACATGAAACAATAATCACTCTAGATTTTCATCTATGTATTGAGGCTTTTTACTCATTACTAGTCTTTATATCCATGCCTTCCAACACTTTTGGATTTTACGAACTCGTTTTTCCTAATAAATGTACAAGACATGGTCACCTTGAACCATGCTGCCTAACTGTAATGCAGTATGGACGTGTGCTTCCCCATAAAACTTCATACACATGATCCCACCTAAGGCTCCTGACATTTCCTCTTCTTCTGTAAAAGAAAATTTTAACAATTAATGGGATTTTGTGCAACATACGGTACATTTGAGTAGCCTTTTGAAAATGCAAAATCATCTGATTGCTACTGTGCCTTTAAAAACAAACACTACAAAGGCTCTATGTGCTTGCCTAAAAATAACCAACCAAATAAACATATGAAACAAGGGGAGCAATAATGAGAAGAAAATTATAAGTTATTTTACTTGGGTTATTTGAATTTGTGAGAAAATCTGTTTCTGGATAATCTTATTTTAACTTAAATCCATGAAATTCTCTTTAAATTGCAGAAAACGACACACTGGATTCTCTATAAAAAGTTTTCCCTGGGTTGGATTAAAACAGTTGATAAAAATGGTTAGATACTAAGAAAATATGCATCATGAAAAATTGCCCCTGCCGCTTTCTAGCTGGTTTTGGTGTTTCTCAATGGAGTGCTCTGCCTACCTGCTCAAAAAAAAAGTAAATCTGACAATCTTTTCCATTTGCATACAATCACCAGTTACACAAGGGAAGCAGGAGTTTCCATACTGAAAGCTGTAGTAGAGAAAAGGAAGGGAGAGCAAGCAAAGAACATCCATTTTAACAAGGCTGTTCAAGGCAAAAATTCCATTAAGTCTCACAAACACCCCAAGGAGCCTTTGAACTCTTCAGCAAGGAGGGGCAAACTCCATCACTTGATGCAGTCAGCAGCATGCCTCCTGCTCATCCCGGGGGGTTTGGGTTTCAGGGTTTTAGCCTACAGCTTCAAGCCTCTCTGCTGCTGGCTGGTTTGCTTCCCCAGGCACCTCTCCACACCTGGCAGCAAAGAAATGCCCCAGAGCCCTGTTTTAGGAGTCACCACACACACACTGACAACCCAATTTGACAAAACATCTCACAGAAAGGTTAGCGAAGGTCAGAACAAAGTGGAGAACAGGACCCAGGGCTGCAACACTGCAGATACAAACCACAGCTACTCACCACAAATATCTCAAAACAAATCCAGTGTAGTTGAAAGACAAGTCTGGCCATTGTGCTGTATCTGTTCCAGTATCTCAGAACTCTGCCTGCTCCAGCTCAGGTAAAGGATTGCTGTCACAAAACTAATTTTTTTACTACTGTACTACTAATTTTTTAACTAATTGACAGCATCTTACCTCCTGTGACACACTCAAGCCACAACTGCTTCATAAAATTCCATTTTAAATCACTTTAAATTTAAGCTTAAGACTGATAGGCTTGAGAGAAGCAATGACTTCTGGCAGTAGTGACAAAGGGCCAGTAGGGATAACCCGATGGTGACAGTATCAGAGAATGAGGGATTGTACTTTTAACCTTTTTTGATATTTTTCAGTTTTCAGATGCTGACCTAATATAACTTCAATATATAACTTCATTTAAAATATATTATCAGCAGTTGAGGCCTACTTTGGATTGCATAAATTTATCAACCTTTAGAATGTTTGCAAATCCACATGGTACAGCCTCTGTTTCACAGGGAGCAGCACAGATATATTACTCAATCTTAAGAATTCAGATTAGTGACAACTATGTTAAATTTATCAAAATCTAGGAAGCTTTGTCACAAGGGAACTTCTCTCTCAGAGGAAGGTGAGAAGTACAGCCAAAAAATAAGGAATTTCCATTATTCGTAATGTATTACTAAGAGAGGGCAGAGTAGAATTTTCAAAGATGACCACAAATACACAAAATTTCAAGCATTTAACATCTAGGTCTAAATAGGTAACATCAATTCACTGATTTATTATAGCTCGAATGCTTAAAAAAGACAAAAGTGTTGTATTTAGTAAGTCACTTATGGAAACCAAGAAGATAAGTAGGATGGAAAACAGAATTTCCTGTTACCTGGATTCTTTTCTGCTTTCCTTCCTCTCTGTATCATGTCCACAACTGAAAAAAATTAAAGCTGAACTGCACTGCAAGGAAAAGCTGCCAAACAGCAAGAGCTTGAATGCAGCAATGAGAGCTAAAATGTCAGTCCAACCTTGTACAGAATGGAAAGGGAAAAACAGTGGAGATGAGTTGGAAGAGGAGAACATTTTAAAGTTCTTAACGTGGTGCAATATGGAACTTTCAAAATGCCACTTCTATGGCCTTTTTTTTTTTTTTTTTTCATTTGCAAGCAAAACTTCCAGTGTTTCCAATTAATACTGGTACAGCTATTTCTCAAGAGGAGAGATCTCTTGCACCTTTAAAGTTAACGGGAACGGCTTTCAACAAGCTCTAAGGCCTAAAGTTTGTTTTGGTTTGGGGTTTGTTTTGTTTGGTTGTTGGTTTTGGGGTTTTTTTTAAACAAATTAATTGGTGGGTTTTAATCTTTTGTCCTCTATATAAAACATATCTTGACCTTTTAAATAAGATTTAATGTCTCCCACTACACATAAGCTGCTACCTTCTCTTCCATCTTCATGCTCCTGACTTACAGAGGACCTGTCATAAGTTAACTCCCAGCAGAAACTAACGCTGCAGTATTATCTAAAATTTCATACAGAGGTTGCCATATCAGGTTTTTAGAATACTATTTCACATGGTGATGACATAAGCGTTTTTACTTTCACATCAGAATTCCTATTAAAAAAATTATTACATAATTGCACACAGCTGAACCTCTGTCACTGGCTGACAGCTCAGGAGGTCTGTCTCTCTATTATACTACAAAACACAAGGTTCTTGTGAAAAACAATATCCAGGTTCTTTTATAGGCAATTGCTCAGATTCTCCCCATGCCATTTGTTATCAGTGGATGATCCATAGTATATATATTGTAGTGGCTGACAGCTACTTACTGCTAAAATTTACTGATTTAAAAAAAAAAAAAAAAAAAAAAAGAAATTTAAAAATCAGGCCCCCTTTTTTTCTGTACCAGCTCAGCTCTCACTTTTCTCTCCCAGACTGCCTCAGTATGTCCACAGGCATGCACAACCCCAGTTCACTCCAGCCCCAAGCCCATCCCATGGATTTGCAGAGCCTCCCCAAGGCACCAGCTATTTTCACAGTCCTCTAGGTTCAAAGTTAATTATCCTCTCCTTACGTGGCTACTGAAAAAGGAGAGAACTTTTGTGCATGTACAAGTTGAAGAAAAGGAAGAAATGAAAAGGGAGATGGCAGAGACAGACATATGAAGCCTTCTCACTCCTCCTGTCCCTGCAGAGATATAGGAAACATTCCTCATCACACTCTGCTGAACACTTTTCTATAAATCCAATGCATTTATTTCTTTAATACTTTTCAAAGCACAGAGTAAAACCCACCTGGCAAGAATCAATTAAAAAAATAAATAAATAAAAATACCCAAAACAAACAAAAAAACCCCCACCAAAACCTTTTCCTTCTTTGACACAGCATGATCCCATTACAGGCTCAAAAGATTCTCATCTGCACAGCAAAGTCAGACCTTCCTAATCAATTCCTTAATCCATTTTGAGAGAATGGACTGATCTTGCTTTTTCAATTTCAGTCCAGGAAAAAATCATTCCAAACATAATTTACCATTAAATGGGCCTTGTCTTACAAGAACTTCAGCTGCTGGGAGCAGATGAGGACCAAGTCAGATCCAGGAGAATCACCAGCACAGCTAACATGCTTCCTTCAGGTCTCCCCATTTCTACCATGAAAGTGCCAGTCTTGTGTCTCATGGATCTTTAAAGACACTGGTTTTAACACTCTAAATAATGTTAAAATGGATGTCTGAAGTGGAAGAGTCCCATACTTTTCCTCCAGAAAAACTTTAATTCTTTAGGTTACCACTGCTGTTACCATAATCTATGAAAAAAGGGGAATAAAATCAGCGTGATGCTGAAGTACTGTTGTCGCAATAAAACATGGTGCAGGCTGGAGATGCTACACTCCACATGCTGGCAGATTCTGCTGCAGGACTGAAGATGGCTTATTCCAAGACTGCCTCAGATACTTTGAATAGAGATGAGACATGAAGAGCACATGCAGCCGCCATATTTGAAATCTCTTCCGAGACTCAGATATGCTCAAATGGAAGATTTGAGTTGGGCTGTCTTCTCCATTGGAAGATCTGAGAACCTCACCCCCTTCAATGGAAAATTATGCTAATGGAACAGCACCAAAGTTGAAAAACATGCTTTACTTACATTTTTAGCAATCCCCAACTAAACCTGTCCACTGAAGATTACCCCACCAACCCTAGACTGTCCTGGATCTGACAAGACACAGACTGAGGACGGGTCACCATTGGCATCTGCTGGAATATACCCAAGCAGAAAGTTGGCTCATGAAACTTCTAAGATTGCAGTATTAACTGCAAGGGATCAGAACTGCCTGATGTTTTAGGCTTTTTCCCCTCCCCAAGAAGCTGCTTCTTAACACCCCCTCCTACAGCAACAGACAGATACCAACAAGTCAAATAGAAGTACCCAAATGCTTGAGCACTCCTGTTTTGTTTGCAGAATAGGAGAAAAAATAACAAAGAATTAGCATTTTTTAAAAATAGGTCTGAACAGACTAAAATGTAATTCTGAAATCCTGAGGCTGCCTTAGTACCACAGATAATCTCTAATGGACCATTGAGCTCTAATGGACCAAGCTCTGCCTTTAACTACAAAACATTCCATAGAATTATAACGTTCACTTATCTTCAGGTGTTCCTCTATTTTATTCAGTAACGATAATTAAAGCTTCTGCAGTAAAAAAGACAAACAGATCTCCAAATATGACTTTTGTCTATAACCCTAGCATAGGAACAGAGCGGGAAGACTACTACTGCTTCTGAATAACAGCATCCTGCCCAGCACAGAACCAGAAGATGTCAAGAATGAAACCAGAGGTTGAAGTAAATTTACACACTTTCCAGCTTTCTAAACATACATTAAGAGACCTGCGCAGCGGTGTCCAAATCTACTACGAGTTTGTCTTCTGTCTTTTTATAAAGCAATAGCTGCTTTTGTACATTCATTAAAGAATTTTGTTACCCAAATCTGTTATTACATTCATTTCCCAAATTATTTTACTTCATTCAACAATTAGATCACTTAAGTTTTTCATAATGTTGTATATTTCCAAACATCAATAGAAAGGTCCAAAATCAGATTCGTTACTGAAATACTTTCTTCTAAGATGCTCCCCCCTCCCTTCCTAATCAAAAGGAACAGATATTTTATAATGTCCATTGCAGGTAAGTTCAGCTCCAGAAAAAGTATTTTCTATCTAAAAAACCCAAGGTGAAACAGACAGTTTAATAATTTAATGTGAAAAAAAATTTTACCTCATAACAGCATGACTTTTGAATGTTTTTTTTTTTACTTGCCTCTTGTTTGCTTGCTCAGAAGAGGCAGTGTTTGTTGTGCTTGTTCTGGCTTTTACCTAAATGATTGCTAGGGACTCTTCTGCTTCAGTTCCATGACAGCAAGACACTGGGTACATGGTTAGGTGATTACTGTATCTCTGCAGTTCAGTATCTGCAGGGTGTCTGAATGCCACTCTAACTACTTAAACCCAGTAAAGAGATTACAGCACACACTAACTGGATTTTCACAGCTCCGTATCATTCAGTTTGGATTCCTCATGCACAGATTAAGAGAGGCCATTAAAACAATAGTCAGCTGCTCTCAAAGTGCAAGGTGTCTTGGTAAAAAAAACCCAACTCTGTATGTTTACATTCACAGTGTGTACATGCAGGCATATGAAACACTCTTTCAGAAGGGACACTGTGTATTTAAAGAATTATTCAACTTAAAAATCCAAGATAATGCAAATTGTATAGTTATAAAAGGACAATCATGGTGGTTGGCAGTTTTAAGGACCAGATAGTTTAGAAAATTTTAAACAGCTTAAAAGAATGTGCGTCTTTGAAGATACTGCTTTCGAATGCATTCCAAAACCTATTTCTGTAAATAAGGAGACATATAATTCCCTCAACATAGTATATGAATTTAGCAGGGAAGCTAATTTAACAGGCACCTCTGAGAGTCTGAACTCCAGAACTTGAACACAAAATTTGTATTTTTGTACTTAGTACCAAGAGTACTAAGTACTTAGCACCAAAAGTACTAAATGAATGAAAAAGAAACTGTTACACTGGGGGTAAAAACTATTTACTTTTAGAATAAAAACTATTTACCTTTTATACTCAGTGTCTGACATATTTTGTACAGGTGTGCTCCACAGTTTATGCACACATAATATGCACAGTTTTTTTTACAGCTGTCTGGTAGCAAAAGGAAAAGAAATACCATATGCTGCTGTCTCAGCATCACAGCCCATTAAATAAACAGCCATCCACCCCTTTCAGTCTTAAATAGGGATTTTTAGTTAACAAAGAAAAACAAGGCAAACACAGCTCAGACTACAATAGCAACAAATCTAGGTCAGACACAAGTGACCTTAGAGCTACTCTGGGCATATGGACATTTCTCTCCTTTCCAGGGGGAAGCACTTACTCCGCTTCCCAGTAGCCTTTGGCTGACTTACTGTGGAGGAAATGGTCCTCATTTGGCCTTTCAACTGCTTCCTTCTGGTTCCCAACACCCAAATATTTTTTGGCAGCAAAGGTCATCAACTCTTTTTTTGAGCATCCTTGAAGCACTCGTATGTACCATTGGCACCCTGTGTCCTAGGTACTTTCAGGAGTCCTCCTCTTGAGCATCTGCATGGAAGGTAGCCCAAACTACTCAGTTCCCTTTCAAACAGAGAACAAGAACCCTGAAAGGACAAGTTACTACATCCACCTGCATACACAAACCTCAAAGAACCACCATGAGTACAAGGTGACTTCTTTAGTTACCAATATATGGATTCTGCCTGCAGTAATATGAAGTATCAACCACTAGCAGGTACCATGTCGTAAGTATTTTGCATATATAATGATTGCAAAACCACTAAACCACTGTAGTGCATGACCTTAATGACAGCAACATTTAATCAGCTGCAAAACTATGAATGAGGACTGAGTATGTGCTATCTGCACATTTCTAGATCAGAATTCTATTAGGAGCAGTCACAAGGCAGCATAAGGATCTGTTTCCCAGAAAATCTCCAGTATGGGTATGAGAATGAATGGACTTCCTGACAAATCCATCATCTACTTCTGTAGTTTTCTGGCCAAAACCTGCTCTCCCATTTTGCTCCATTCTCAGATGTGCAAGCAGATCTCAGTCAATGTAAACACTAGGTTTTCTTTGAGTCCACTAAGTGTAGCATCACCTTGGAACACATGAGGTTCTGAGAAAACACACTCACTTCATGAAAGGCCAAGTAAAGCCATAGCGTGGTATTGCCGTCCAAACATCACTTTGCAGCACATAAAAAAATACCCCTCTGCCTATAGAGTGAGCAAGACAAACATCATTCAGCTACTGAAGGAATAAACTTTAAAAATACAAATTGTAATGACTGGAGATAGAATGCAGATACTTGTATTGAAAATAAATAAATAAATCTAGCAATCATTTCATGGACAACTTTTCCAAACTGCTACATGACAACCCATTCCACCTGAGGGTTTAGGTAATCTCTTCTACATTCTTCACTCCCATGCGAGGTCTCACTGTCATTTGCCACAGAGGCCCTGATGAAAGAACTGTTGTGATGTGTTGCTACAAGATCAACTGCTACTGCAACACTCATCCAGATGATTTCACTTCTGCATTTAAAAGGTATTAAAGAGCAGCAGGACATCTGTCTCGATTATCTGTTCCCATTCAGTTTTCCTTTTTGATTCTCACTACACAAGTCCAAATAAATTAGAAATTTCATAGAAGTGCTTAAGAACAGTGATCTTTGCTCTACAACGTGTTAAAAGCACTGGCTACATCTGCTTTTATTACTGCAGCTTTAAAATGTGGTGGTAAAAACGGTGTCAACACAAATGTGGTGGTAAAAACTGTGTCAATGAAACATCTTTTAGGGCAGTATGTATGTAAATCTAAGATTTAAGAAGAAGGTAATACAAAGAATAAAAATTGAATTACCCCTTTTCAGAGAGATGCCTTGGACAACACTTCTTTCTGCAAGTATGAAAAGTACAATTTTACCTTACACTACAGAGGTGATTAAGTCCTATACCTCATTAGGTAGAATTACAGAATCATAGAATAGTTAGGGTTGGAAAGGACCTTAAGATCATCTAGTTCCAACACCCCTGCCATGGGCAGGG
>JAOEHX010017628.1:0-20935 GCA_025448015.1 Bolborhynchus lineola
GGGAGGTGATCCTGCCCCTCTACTCTGCTCTTGTGAGACCTCACTTGGAGTATTGTGTGCAGTTCTGGTGTCATCAACATAAAAAGGACATGGAACTGTTGGAACAAGTGCAGGGGAGGGCCACGAGGATAGTCATGGGACTGGAGCACCTCCTGTGTGAAGACAGGCTGAGAAAGTTGGGGCTATTCGTCCTGGAGAAGAGAAGGCTGCATGGAGACCTCATAGCCACCTTCCAGTATCTGAAGGGGGAAGCTATAGGGATGCTGGGGAGGGACTCTTCACTAGGGACTGTAGTGACAGGACAAGGGGTAATGGGTTCAAACTTAAATGGGGAAGTTTAGATTGAATATGAGGAAATTCTTTACTGTGAGGGTGATGAGGCACTGGAATGGGTTGCCCAGGGAAGTTGTGAATGCTCCATCCCTGGGGGTGATCAAGGCCAGGTTGGACATAGCATTGGGTGATATGGTTTAGTGTGAGGTGTTCCTGCCCGTGGCATGGGGGTTTAGAACTAGACTATGTTAAGGTCCTTTCCAACCCTAATTATTCTATGATTCTATTCTATGAAATGGTCATATTTTTCTTTCTTTCTTATTTGTATGCTGATATGCTGTTTCAGAAAGTGGTATTTTTGTGATTCAGAAATCAGGTTGAATCAATTCTTCAGTAACAGCATGTAACCATAGGCGAACTCTGATTACTATATTGTAAAACTTCTCATTTTATTTCAAATAGTTATTGAGGGGGAAAACCTGCAGAATTTCAGAATCTGATAAAGCTATTGGAATTTACTGTGAAGTCATGCAGTATGTGATGAGTACATATGCTTTTGTTTGGTTGTGAGTGCACCTGAACTTTTTTTAGTGAGATTAGAATACATGGTGCATAACCCGATGAAACTGTGTGGGTATGTTGTCACGTGTGGGTGTGCAGCTCTCCTCCTCCACTGGTTTCCTGAATTTACCTGGGATTCTGTGTTTGTAGCTCCCAGTCAGGAAACACTCATCCATCACTCATGTATCATACTGGCAGGCGTCTGTGAAGTGCAGCTTGCCTAACAACCAGTGGAAATGATGCTCTAGCAACCATCGTGGCCTGTTTTCCCCATGCCTGATGAGGCCCTGTCGCACACATAGTTGTTGGGCTTCCTAGGAGATGGACGCCATTCGGTCAGGAGTAAAGCTTGTGTTGGAGTGGCCCTGAGAGTGAACTCCCCTCAGGCAACAATTCCTTTCTGTGCCTCTGGAAACAATCTTGGAGTGGAAAAGAAAGTTTTGTCCTTGCCTTCAAAACTAAAGGTGCATTGATAACGGAGGACCTGGACAGTTGTTGCTGTGTCTCTTGGGTTTTTGTGGTGCTTGTGGTAGGCAAAAGCCAGACTGGGCTTTAGAGGAGAAAGGCATGAAAGTTGTCAGGGAATATCAGACAGGCACCCATTTATTTTTGAAAATAGGAGCTAATGATTAAAGCTGTTTGGAAACATTGGCTTTTCCTAAAAGCCTGGTTCTAAGGAGACAAAATAGCTCTTAAACAATAATTTGTGGTCAAATTGGTGATAATTGGGGGTTATTTACATTTCAAAAGAAAGTGTGATTTAACCCAGTTTGTGTATCCTCTAGGCATGTTCACTATTGATACTCAGTCAGTCACTTTTCTGTAGTATTTGGATCAACCTGTGAAGGGTGAAAGAGTGAATGGCAAAATGAAATAATGCCAAATCTGCTTGGTTTCTGATAGGTAATTTTAAAGGGCTACTTCTTTTTCCTCGGAGGTCATAACGGGTAAGTAGGGGATTTCAGAGAGAAGAAAGATGCATTGGGTCTCACAGAGAAGATCTGAGGAGACCAAACTGCTGTAAACCCAGGCTAAATTTAATCCATTGTTAGGATGCAAAGCATTTGAAGAAAAGATAACTAGTGAACAAATTTCTGAGAGATTTGGTAGGTTTGCAGTTAAAATCTTCAGTCTAACATTTTGCTTGATTTACTAATGGACTGCTTTATTTGAACCACAAGTTACAAGCTTGTATGTGTTCATGGGGGATTGGTTTGAGTTTTGCTTAAATGTTTTCTTAGTTTTTCTGTGACCAAAGCTTGGTATTCTGGGGAGCTCTTAATGAAATGGATCCTGGTGACTTTTGTATGACCAATATTTCATTTGAAATTTAGAATATTGGTTAAGCCAACAGGTTTGAAAGCACAGTGTTTTAAGAAGGGGGACTAATTCATATGCTGCCTCTAGGTAACCATAGAAGTTGCTCTGAGCATTATTAATTTAATTTTGAAGAATTCCCACTTTTATTGATAGTTGTTTGCAAGGTAAAAATTTTTTTCCTTTTTTTTTCCTTTGAGGATTGAACCTCAAAGGTTTAATTGAGGTTTAATGTTGGCATTTGTGAGGATTTTAATGATCTCAAACCATGCAGTGTTCTTCAATTAACTTTGATTATACTCGTGTATAATTTATCACTGACAATAACTGGAAAATTAGTTTTCATCCAGGAAACAATTGGAGCTCACCATGTATTGACCTTCTATACACCCATGTAATTTTAATGAAGACTGAACTGAATTTTATTAGGGATGAGGCCAGGGCATTTGAGAACAGAAACTCGATCTTTTCTACCCCAAACTGTCAGTAAGAATAATGGTGATGAAACTTAACTTTAATGATGGAAAATAACTCTTTTCCTTATTGTAGGATATTACGTAAGAGTGGACATGCAGATGTTAATAGCAGTAGAAACGTTTGGAGGCAGTCAGGATGTTAAACCCCACTGTGCAGGAAATAACATAGGTTGCAGATGGTTTTGTTGTTGTTGTTGTTTTTTATCAGGTTTATTCTTTCAGCCTTGTGACTGTCTTGTAATTTTACTTCAAATTGGAGGAGGGAGCAAAATCCATTGAAGAAAAGTTAGATTACTTACAGGATTAAAGTGAAGAGTAGCTGTGTACCAGAAAAACTCTTAAGTGTGTCTTTGAAGACTGAGATAATTTAATATATTGTATTTTCAAAGTATTTTTTCCCAGTCTGAGCTTTGAGTATGACAACATAGCAGTTTTGGTCTCTGAAATATCTATGACTGTTTTCTTTCTCATATGGAGCTGTGTATATGGGGAGTTTGGTGCTCTGGCTATTATCCTGCCATGAGTTCCCATGGGCATCAGAACTGAGATGTCTGCACCCATTTTGCTTTGCATCTTCTTCCCCTTGAAGTCCCAGAGTACTCTGATGACAATTCTTGATTAGCAAAGTACATCTACAAAGAACATTTGTATAATAATGCCTAGCAGAGAGCATTAGTTTCTGTGCTGATGAGGGATAGCTGGAATGGCAAATGAAACAAAAAGGGATGGCATTTTCAAGGGTAGGGTTTTCTCAGGCTTTTGATACTACGTGAGAACATTTGCTGTCATTGAGGTAATTCGCTATCAACACACTTTATGCGGAGATATACCTAATGGTAATCTAAAGACAATTGCTTTTGGTTATTGTCTGCATTCACTATTTTATTGCAGTTACTGTTACTTTGGTTCTATTACTTAGTGAAACTTTGGCCTCTTCTTTGAGTTCCACCTTAATTTCTCTGGTTTTCTTAGCTCTGTAGGGACTCATGTTCATCACAATCTAATGCTGGCATACTCAGTACTTAGAAGGGGAAGACTTTCTTATGCATCTTGCTCTACGAACTGGTGCAGTTGTGCTGGGTTTTATTTACTAAAACCCAGAACAAGGGATGTCACTGAGCTTAAATGCTGAATGTTAATATAGTGCTCCAGGTGTACTTCTGTGCAGTGGGCAGGCAGCAGGTTATTCCTTGACTAACTTTAGGTGAAGTACTGCAAAAAGCAGTAACAGCTCCTGGATCAGGTGCAGTGGCACAATATTTATTTCTCTCTACTGACTCTTGGGAAAAAAAAAAATAAAAAATGTAGCAATAAAGGACTTGCAGGTGGGGCTTTAGAATGTGGCATAGTGCAAAGCTGTACCACATGTTTTCCTTAATTTCATGGAGTGATTGTGAATTTCAGACTATGCAGGCTTGCATTCTTACTGAATTAAAAAGTATAAAATTTTGTGGTGGTATTCTTTCTAAGGAAATATGGGTGCTTTCAGTATATACTCTATCTGATGCACATTTACAGGAGAAGCACTTACATTTTCTTACTACTGCATTACAAAGGCAGATTTCCAATGTACAGCAATTCCTTTCAAAACCATATTGCAAAAATAATTTTCTTTGGATGCTAGATCACATTTCTTTAACAACAGTGCAAATTCAGTGGCTTTTAAGTATCTCAAAGTATAGATTTCCTAGGTTGGAAGTCCTTTTGTTTTTTTGCACAAATGCAGATGCCTGAGGAACTTGCCCGTAATGCATCAGGTAAGTTACAAGAAGTCTACAAGAGGAAGCTTGGCCAGATGTAAGATTTGTTTCCATCTTTGAAGTGCCATTTCAGGGAGAATCCAGTGGACGATGACAGGGTAATGAGGAGCTTTTCTGATTTCAAATGCCACCAAACACCTGCACAAGAATGCGTTATGTCTGGGGCTTAGTTCTTATTTCACCAGCCTGCTGCTGCATTTAAAGTCTGGGTGGTCTTTCTGGACAGCTGATTTCAGCTGTTGAAAATATATTGGCTTAATTAGTTGTCTTGTGTCAGCTTGGAAATGTCTTCCTTCACTAACTGTCAAGAAAACAGTGATTATTGTAGCACTTATTTTAGACAGCATCTTACTTTGTTGTCGGTTAATCTAACATGCGTTTTCTCACTCCTAATCAATATAAACACAAATGTCTTCCATAGAGGAGAGACTCACGATCCTTTTTCCTTGTGTTTCAGAATATCTCACTAGAAAGACCTGAATTAGAGGGCAATAATCAATGCAAGATCAGCATTTTCCCCTCCTTATTGAAGAACCCTATTTCCTATCAGTTTTCAAGAGAGTTTTAGACAGTGATGTTAATGACACACTTTAAGTTGGTCACCTCTGAATTGGTCAGGCTGGGTCAGGTTGGACTAAATGATCATTGCAGTTTCTTTCCAACTGAAGTTAGCAGTAGCTTCCTTTTTCTCTCAGTATCACTGTGATTGTTTTCTACTCCTATTGCAAGCAGTGTTGCGTTGGTTTTTTTTTTTTGGTGATTTTTTTTTGTTGTTGTTTTTTTTTGTTTTTGTTTTTTTTTTTTTTTTAATTAAAGTTATATGAATGAGCATAAACCCCAGTAACAACTGAAAACAAAATCTGGATTTGTCCAGTGATGGGAACATGGTTTGCTCTTATCTATACTCCCTTCCTTCTACCTGCCGTTTTTGAAACACTGCTATTAGGCCTGATGGATTCTTAGATATAACTTTCTTTGGCTAATACAAAGAAGTCTTGCCTATTTGTTTTTCCCCCTCTTGCTTCAATTTCTTGTTGGGTTTTTGTTTGGGTTTTTTGGGGGTTTGCTTTTTGATGGCAAAACACAACTCAGTGGAAGATTTAGTTTCTGAAGCTGTTTTCCCTCTCATGCTGCCTACCAACTTACCTTTGAATTTCTGAACCTGAGCCTGTTGTAAGGCAGGACATGCAAGTGCTGAATTAATTGTAATTGCTGCATTGGAAGAGAATCTTATTGATACAGAATAATCTGTATGTGGTCTCTCCTTTACCTAGGGAGTCCTTCTCAAGGGGAGAATGTATAGGGTGCTCTATAGGCAAATACAAATATGCAAAACCATAAGCAGGATTAAGCATTGAACAAGAGATGTATTAAATGAAGGTTTGGGTTTTTTTGTACGTATGTGATCTGATTTCATTACAAATAATGACTATCTTCCAATGTTACCTTGGTTATATTGTATATGGTTGTGCTGCTTATTGTCAGGCAGTTGTGTGCTGAAAAATGGTATTGTGTCCCCTTCTTTGTAAGATTGGTTATGATTACTACTGGAACCTTTTCTCTGAATTCCTTTACCCTGGGGATTTATATCTCAGTATTTTGGTCACTTTGGTTTTATATCAGATCTTCCCAGAGGATAGGAATGCATCAATATTCTTTACAGGATATAGCCAATGGGAAAGTGTAGGGCTGTGTGATTAAATGCAACCTTTTAGAGCTGGAGCTGTGAACTTCAGGTTAACCTATCTTTTCTGCTGTCTCTTTAAAATCAGTATGGAAACTGGTAGGCATCTAATCATAGAATCTTCTGTACTGTATTAACGGAAGATTTCTTTATGTAAAACAGGATGTCTCTTGTGCTGGACAGTGCAAACCCTTACTTTTTAAGATGTCTTCATAGTTATCAACAAGGGTTTTTTGCCATCAATTTCTTGAGTGTGGGGTTTTAAGTTCAGCTGCAATTATATTTCATGTTCTTACAATATGAGACTCTTCTTCATAGCATGTTTGTTCAACTGGACTTTTAGAGCAAGGATAACTTTATATTTGAATTAGGGGTTGAAGTAAATCCTCTGTTGGAGTCCACTTCCCATGACACTCTCGAACTTTTAAGGTATTCAGAATTTTTGCAACTCCACAGCTGTTGGAGTTATTTTCTTTATGTTTGTAATGGAAAGCTCCAGCTGAGAGCAGTCAGTGTGGCTTTTTCTTTTTTTCCTTTTTTGAAAAAGAAAGACTTCTCCAACCTATTGAACCTTCAGCAGTTTTTCAGAATTTCAGGGTTTGCTAAGCCTGTGCGTGCCCAGAATTTTCTGGGAGAAAAAAAAAATCTTTGTAGAATGATTTCACTACACATCTACAAAGACCTTTTCCTTCCACTTTGTTTCCCTTCTCAGAGTGTTCTAGTCAGTCTCAAAGTTTTAATTCTTCATTTCAGTGTAAGAGACTTCTTCTAAAAGCTTTGATTTCATCTTGTGTGCCAGACCACTTCTTTTACCCTAAGGCAAACGGTTTTAAACAACATAGGACACAGCTTGTCATGTGTGTGGCTTTTACTGTGTTTTGAGAATTTAAAGTTTTGTAGGCTTTTAAGAACTAACAGAACTAGGCTCTAAGTAAATACAATCCCAAATAGAAATATTATAAAGGAAACAAGCTATTTGAGTGGAACTATATTGTGCACTGTATACAGATGGTTTGTTACAAAGAAAAAAGTAAGTAACTTGAAATTATAGCCTCCATGTTTTCCTACTGCTCTTGAAAAGATGCATGTAGTTGTGGTTCACTCAGCTGCAGACTATTTGTTATTTGGTTAATAAACTGAAGCATATCCAAAACTGTAGTTCAAAAAAACAAGCGAGCAAGAAAAAAATAAATCCCCCAACAAACCATGATATTCATGAAAACTTGCCAGGAAACCATGTGTAATCTTATTTTTCTTTCTATTATAATTTCTGCAAATATTTTGATTATAACAGTGCCTGGATACTAGATTTCTAAATGTAAATTTTGTGCATTAATTAGTCACCATCAAACATTTCTCCCAAAACACACAGATTATGCATTTTGATGTGCTTTCCTAATTACATTTAAAAAAAAAATAAAAATCAATGTAAAGTCATGTAAATGTAAAAAAAAAAAAAAAAAAAAATGGTAAAGGTGCCCGGAGTCAGTTCTGTGCATACACATGCATGCAGCTGTTATTCATGTCAGTGAGTGAAATGGAGAGGGAGAGAAAAAATAGGCCTGGGATATACCATATTAAAATGTGTGTAGGTGTTTAAACCTATCAGTATTGGTTGGTGGAGAAATGTCTGAAGAATAGGGTCTGGTCTAGATCCAAGTGACATTAGTGATTTCCAGAACTCAACTTGTGTGCATTTCATCCTATTTCACTTTAAGCATCTTCACCAGAGTCTGAGTTAGTGGCTTTCATTTCCTGTTACTGTAGTGGAGAGAATAGGTACTTGTTGATTTTTTATAACTGCGAATTAAAATACTTCAGGTTATCCAAACTCTAAAACTACTTGTTGCTCTGCCTTGAGTATAAAGTAAGCCTGTACAGTGATTGCAAATGAAAAAACCCTCATGTTTCTTATTACTCCCTTGGCCTCTTGGAGATTGGCTGTAGTGTACTACCCTTGTTTCCAGCTCTGAGGGTAGCATAGTTTGAGCTCACAGGTGATTTCCTGCTGAGTAGACCTTGTTAGAAATTAAGAATTTGGACCTTGAAAGAGGCTAGTTGAACAGCTTTGACCAAGTGTGATGGGTAGTTTATCTGCTGCTTGAGCATCTTGATGTTATGGTGAAAAAGACAATTGATTGCAAAGCCACTGATTCATCATTAGTGGTATGACTTTCTTGGGTTTTGCATAAACGTGGGTATAGGTGGGAAGTTATACTGTGTGAAGTTGGCCCATGCATTTATGTATTGCTGCACTTGAATATTTTGGTTCTAGAGTGTAATGTGGTAGTCTCAGTCTGCAGTCTGTATGCATTAGTATTATTTAGGTTTTGCTTATCGTTTAGCAACAGTAACCCCTACTCCCAACACCACAGCTACTGGAGAAGCAAGAGTGGCTTGATCACGCTTGCAACTCTGGGCAGGTGAACTTGCTTGCTTCCCAGTCAAATCTGTTATTGGCTACTGAAACTGTGGATAGGTTTACCTGAATATTGTTCAAGGTCTTCAAATTTGTAATCAGGTGAAGTGCTGACTGTGCACTTCAGTAGACAAAAGAAATCATCTGATTTCCTTTGGAAGCTGCAATGCATACCCTCAGAGGCAAAGTGGTGCTTAATTTCTGTCTTCATTGAGATCTGAGAACCTGAAATCATTGCTGGGTCTGTGCTGGTGGTGTAATCTTGTGAATGCAGTAGGGCACAAACTGTTTTTTCTGTAATATGTCTCCCAGTGGGGCTTCTGAATTCTCACTAGGTTCTTTGTAATAACAAGTAATAAAGATTATTAGTCAGAATTAGGTTTTCAAATTCAAAATCAGGGATGTTTTTTGTCAGAGTGAGACTTGCTGCAGACACTAATTTGAGTGGGCTAACTGAAGTTCCAGAAGAAGCCTGTAAGACAATTGAGACCTGGGACAAGAATTTTGGCATTGGAAGAAAAAGAATTATTCCTCACCAAAGGATTTAAAATTTGTCAAGGAAGAAAAATTACCAGCTCAGAAACTAATGAAAGGTAGATTTTGACAAAAAATCCACAATACTGTCTATCTTCCTCAGGCTTGTTTGTGTAAGTGAAGATATGAGTCCACGGAAAATGGCACACAAAGCTCTTAAGCAAACGCAGCATCTTGAAAAAGGTATGAAGAGTGCAAAGGGCCATGTAAAATACCTTACAACATTTTGTTATTAAAAATTCCAGAAGTATAGGCAAAGAGAATTAGGCTAGCATCAGCAGAAGGCTGGAAGGAACAGACTATGAGTTGGATGCTTTGGGATATTTTTCGTTATTATTCTTATTATTATTTTAAGTTGGACACTGCTGCCATCTATTAGGCTTCCGCAGCAATGGCAGTATTAACACAGGGAAGGGGTATTGTGGGTAGAAGATAAGTATGTGGAACTTGGGGCTGGTGAGTTTAACTTCAGGGAAAGCAGGAAAAGTTTCAACAGGCCAGAAGACAGTGGTTCAAAAATCTGAGCTCCTTCAAGACAGCCTTCCAAAGTGAAGAATAAGACTAAGTTGTGTGTGTAAGTTTGTCTGTTTCATGAATAAAGAAGGAGAGCCAGCCAATGGATTCATTCATGTTAGAGGGAGGGAAAAGAAAGGATATTTTGCTTACATATAGAGACAAAAAAAAGGGGGTAAGGGGAAGAGGGGAAAAAAGAAACCGCATACAGGGAAGAAATCTTGAAGGGCATTGTTGAGGGCAGAAACTTTTTCATCAAGAAATCTGGCAAATGGTCTTAAGAAGGTAAAACGAATATTAGTTAGTGTTCAGTATCTCAACACAAGCTTGTGCTCGGTAGCTAAGTTGGAGTGTTAACTATGTTAAGTTTTGTTCCACACTTGTGTGTGTCTCCAAATCATGTCAGTTGTTATGATGGACATTTAGCGAATGCTAGTATCTGAGCAGATGAAGCTTTGATCTGGGGACAAGAACAATAATGAAGAAAATGATGGATGACTCCAGATTTTCCAGGGAAGAACTGGAAACAGGAGCTGTAAACTTAGCAGGGGGGGTTAATGTAGTAGAAGCAATTGCAGATAGTTGCAGGTGATTAAGCTTATTCGGTAGCCAGGAAAGTGATTAAAAATTACTTGGCTTTGTAATTTGACTAGCGCTTGTCTAGCATCACTTTGAATCTTGCTGTATGATGATACCTGTCAATGTGGAATACTATGATAGGGTTTTCTAAGAAATAAGGAATCTTTATTCAGGAAACCTCAGTCCTGAGGGCAAAAGAATCTAAAAACTGCCCAAAGCATAGTTTGGCAGATGTGATACATTTACAGAAAACATTACCTATGCTTTGTTTGTCATGAAGTATCCAGAGGCAGGGTCAGCAGGATACCTTTGATCTAACTTGGCTCTACATTCATCCCAGCAGAATATTGGTATAACCTGGAATAATGTGATTGCCACTAACAGTAATAATTGTGTCTCAGTGCAGAATGTTCTAGAGAAACAGAGATTTAATCCAGCTTTGCTATCTAGTTCAGCTGGTGTATCTTATCTAAATATTTTGCTTGCTATGTTAGGAATGGTGATGGCTGCGGCCAATCTAAAAGAGGATGTGAAAAATAGTACCAGGAAATCCATCTACATAGCTGTCCCTTTGAATGGTACCAGAATGATGTCTAATGGTATAAAACAATTACACTCTGTAAAAAAAAAAAAATCATTTAGTAGTATTCTAAGACCGTAAGAGGCTGGTTTGTGCATTGGAGACTCTGGGACTGGTCTTCTCTGTCTGCTGTTTAGGTTTGGGGTAGGAAGTAGTAGGCGGTTTTAATAATTAACTTCAGTGAAGAGAGGTTCTGAATCACATCACTGGATTTTGAAATGCAGGGGCTGAAAAGCTTCAAAAAAAGCAGTTCTATTGTTTAATCAAATAAAGCTGTGCCCCCAAAAACTCTAAGCATAATTGTTAGTCATTTTCTATCTTGAAAAAATAAATTAGAGCGCTTTACAATAGACAGTGTTATTTCAGGAAGCTATAGTCAAGATCTTTTGTTAAAGAAAATGTTTAGAAAAAGAAAATAACATAATGTAAGAACTATGACCTCCCTTCCTCCTGTATTGCTTGTGCTTATTTTGAGCTGCATTTTAATCTGACTCAGAAGATAGAGAATCAAGGAAGATTAAAATATACTGTCATAGAACAGTGCAAATTTCACACTCTTATTAAATGGAGCCAGCAAAAAATCTGGGTATTTCCAGTTTTATGTTAAAAATTATTTTGAAATCTTGAATGAATATAAATAGCATCTAATTCTTTGTGTTGGTTCTTCCCAGTGCCCTCTTCATTCTTTCCTTTTCACAAATAGAAGGTAATATAAATGATGGAATTAGCAACCTGTTAAATTGCTGCCTCTCAAATTTATTTATTCAGTTTTGGCATGTTAATGTTTTATACTGATGCATTAAATAGTAGTAGACACATTTTGTATTGTTTCCCATAACTCATTAACATTCAATCTCACTGAAAGTAAATCTAGAACTGATGTTTATTTGCCATGATCTATTATCTGTAGCCCCACTGTTGTTTTTATATTAACAAGGAAGTAAAATAATATTAAAAATTTAGCTGAACCAGTGAAATTTACTGTTGGCAAAATCTGGCATGATCTTTGGCTAGGATATTATTTCTGAAGCAAAGAAACCCATCAAATCTTTTTTTAATTGTTTTAAGTGCAGTTAAGTAATGCAGTAAATATTAAACCCATTGATGTATGCTTTATGTTTTCATCATGTTCAAAGTGAACCATGCGCAATTAGGTTTGTTTGAATTAAAGTCAAGAATTGGGAAGCTCATTTAAATGCAGCACTGTCTATTAAAAAAATAAAATTGGAGACAACCTAATGTTTTCTCATTCTTTTATGTAGTTAATTTAATGCCTAATAAAATTATATGTTTTTCTAGTTTTTATAAATAGCATTTTATGATTTAGGCCCTATGCTTGTTCACTCAGTTGAGGCAAGCCCTGAAATGAATCCTGGAAGTGAATTATGAATTTTTTTATAATTTTAAAATGCTTTAAAACACCAACTATTTGTTTATTTTCTGAGGAATTACTTCAGTTTGCTGAGGCAGCTTTTGATAAAATAACTTGGTGAAACAACTCGCTGTGATGTGACATGCTCATTTTAGTGAAAGTGGGGTAAATAATTTGGGATGGTTGAAAGTATTCAGAAAACACAAATTTTCACTTTGTATTTTAAAAGCCTCTGTCACATAGCTCTGGGGAAAGTGTCAAAATTGTGATGCCTGATTTCACAGTGAAAATAAAACTCAGAAACTTGAGTTATGAGGTCAAACTTGTAGTGTGTGATAGGTTTCAGTGATCTCCATGTAGTGTTAAACAACTCCCCCCACCCCCAAAAAAAAATAAAACAAACCACAGCTGAGCTGGCAGTTATTTATTTAGCCAAATGGCAATTCTTTGGAAAGCAAACTATTCTGAATCATATGCCTTTCAGATCCTAGGTCAAGGGCTGCAGTAATGTCAATGTAATCTTTTGATTTTAGATGCTGAAGATGAGAGTAAATGCAACAGCTATGCCAGTGGGCATATAGAAAGAGGGAAGGCATTCTCTCAAGTGAAGTACACCATCACTGTTCTTTGTGTGCTTAGTCTGTGATATCACTTCAGCCAGGAGAAAGATATATCAAACAGACACTATTAACCAAGCTTGTTTATGAAGACTGCCTGTTGCTGTGTTGAAAAGGATCTGAGGATTTGTCCTGGGTTTCAGCAAAACAGTCTAAAAGATGGACCAGGACTTGCTAACGTAATGGTTGACAGATACCTGGGATTGAATGAAAGCCTCTGTTTATCCTGCTCTAAGTGATTGAATTTAAAAATAAGCCACTGTCCAGGGTACAAACTGTGCCTCGTGAGGAAGTGTCATGAGCATTCTGCAAATAAATCAAGTGTGCAGTGGGTAATGACCAGACTGGCTTGGGTAAAGACATGGTTCCCTGTACAAATTATTCAATTTAATCTGAATGTCTTAGTCTATGATATGTATGTTTTCCAGAACACTATAAATGTGATAAAACAGTGCTGCTTTGAGCATAGTTCTGTAGGACTTGGGAGGGATATGTAGGTACATAAAGCCTTTTTTTTTATTTTTTTTTTTTCCTTTTTTTTTTTTTTTTATTTTTTTTTGCTTTAAGCTTCTGGATTGGTCACCAATTCTGTTTCCTCCTCAGTTACTTAAGGGCCAGTGTGAAACTGGAAAGGCCAGAGAAACTACTATGTGGTCAAGGAATGTCCACACTATGTATACCAGTTTCAGGAATTTTTTTAAGCAGAGTAACATGCTGCTTATTCCAGTGCTGTTTTTAAGTCATTTTACCTATTGTCTTAGCAGGACCTACTTTAATTTCTGAGAATGGAATTAAGAAGTATTTGACAAAAATGTAGTAAGGATCTCTCTTTGTTCCCAGCCTTTTGAGTTTTTGTTTCCTGAGAAACTTTTCTGGTAACCATTGGTCAAGAAAGTAAGATTTGCACTTGATAAGAAACAAAAAACGACACATTGCTCAGTTCTGTTTGCGTCTCTTCCACTGGTTTAATTTACTTTTTTTCCTACAGAAACAAAAGGAGCTCCTTTTTTCTGCTAAAGCAAACAGACAAAATAGTTTGCGATAAATATAAGAGGCATTTAAAGCTATTCATTTAAACTTATGCAGCAAGAGAGAGATGAATCCATTTAATCTTTCAGCAAGTAAAAATGAACATTAAATTAGTTAGGAACATTTCTCAAATGAATTACTGTGAAATGGAAATAATGATCTATGCTAAACTATTCTTTCTAAAATTTATGTCTCTTTACTTAATATTAATGTATTTTTAATAGACTGCTTTCTAAAGAAAAAAAAGAGGCAAATAATTTCTGGAAGAGTTGAAACATTATGTTAAGAAACATTCCTTTTTTATATAATTCACTGGCTTCATCACCCATATGCACTAGAAAAGCAGTCTTCGCATAGTGCTCTGAACTGTGACTGTGTACAGTATTCCCCAAGGAGCATATTCTGAACTTGAACAAAAGAATAGGGTAAATGTTTGATGAATTTACATCTGTAAATCATTATTTCACCTCTTAATTAGCAAGCTGTTTACCCAAGTGCTTGACTTTAGATACATAAATTCCAATATAGGAAGGTAATTTTGTATTTTAAGGATTATCCTGAATAGGAATTAACTGAATGCAGTTGTCTCTGCTTATGTTCATGATGTTTCTAGTTTCAGTGTCATGCACTTAAACACATGCCTTAACAAGGAATGCTTTCTTGACTGAAAGGTACAGATCTTTCTTGGCTTTTCTGCTGAATTTGCTTGGATTATTTAAATAACTGAACTTCCTGAGGGGTTGCTGCAGGTTGTCTCGGTGGAAGTTCTGTTGATTTTGGCAAGAGCAGGACTGCATTGAAAGACTCAGGATTGTGTCTTTTCTGTTCCGTTGCATTGAAATGTGTGCACATCAGTTCCCTGTTTGCTGAATAACATAGGTTGTATGTATTATGCACAAGGCTGAAATGTGAAAATAAATTACTTGATGCTCCAGCAGGTAGCTGTAGGAGGTAGCAGCTGTTATATTCATTTCACAAGAGTTCTAGGAGTATGCATGCTATAAGGAAGTCTGTGAAATGGGCAGGTAATTTAACTAAATCTAATACCATGAGTGTCTTGATATCCATTAGTTTCAACTTGATATGGAAATAATCTATTAGTTTGAATGAATCTCTTGTCTAAATCCTTTATTAAGAAAATGCATGATAAAAATAATATAACGTGAAAATTGGGAACTTCTGCACACATATCAGAAAATGATAAATATATCAATTTAATATATCATGACATTTAAAAAATACAAAATAAGACTTGAAGCAGCACTAGTATTCTTCAGAACTTTTATTCAACCCTTTTTTTTTTAATTTTATGGAAGAATGCCTTGTGAAAGGATACCCCAAAGGTCACTTCTTCCAATGTGTCTCTTCCGGTGGTCCATAGCGGGTGTTGGGGGAAGGAGGCTGAGAGAGATCAGGTGAAGAGTGGTAGGCTGTGCTAAGGTTCTGGCAGTTAATGCTCTCAGTACTTCAGTTGTCATGATTAATAGCTGTGGATGGATCTCTTCAGTGTCCAATTTCTTGTGAACCCATCTGTGTTTCTGCCCTCACAGATATCCTATGACAAAGGCTTTTATGATTTTAATTGTGTGGTGTGAAAAAGTAGTTAATTTTATTTTTTGCTTGCAGCAATTACACTGGGTGTCTCATAACTCTCGTATCTTGAGAAACAGTGAATAATGATTTCCTGTTCCTACCAAAAGGTAGTAGACCTTTTGTCCACTACCATAATTTTATTGACCTTTGTAATATTCCGCATTGTCTTCCTTCTTGCTGCTTGGTCACAGTTTATGTAGTTGTTCTTTGACTAGCAATTTTTCCATATATGTAGCCATCCATTTTGGTCTTCTCTACCTTTTATAATAATATCTTCAATCTTTCATGTCAGGAAGAATAGAAAGCAGCAATACTGACTTCATATTTCTTACTGCAGCTTCAAAAGGGATGGGTTTTTACAAAGGTTTCTTTACTGGAACTGGACCAATTTTGTTCTGGCAAACTGCAAGCTGGCTGTAAAAGGACCTTTCCATTTTACGAAAAACAATTTATGAATTCAGATCAGTATTACTGAATGACTTTGGCTAGCAAAAATAAAGTCTTTCCTAAGCTAAATGAAATCTAATTTGGTATTAAGTGCTTGATTTTCTTTTGTTTGTGAGCCAAACTGGGATGGAAAGGAGGAACCAATAGATTCGTAAAGAGATACCTAGAATTTAGAGGGAAAATAGTTTTATGTGGATTATTTTGGGGGAGGGTCTCATGTTCAAGGCCAGAATTGCAAAACTGTGCATTAAATTGAAATGGGGCCTAATTTTCTGCTTTGAAGGAAATGTCTGAACTAGTAAGATGTCCTCTTTAATGTTGGGGAGCAAAAATTAGAGTGATTTGGCTTCCTATTTTTGGTAGTTTTTAGAGAATATTTTCTGACCTGAACTGATTTTATTTTATCTAAAAAAAAAAATTAAGTTGTGGTTTTTGGTTTGTCTTTTTTTTCTTTTTTTTTTTTTTAGTCTTCCCCCCCCACTTCATACTGAATAACATTACTATCTGCTTGGAAAGGCAGTTCTTAGTAACACCCTATGAATGTGAAAAGCACCATATGAAGAGGGCATATTCATTTATTGTTCCACTTCTTTTCACCCATATGAATTCATTCTAAGATATTCTATGATGGCAATAACAGCTGCAGGTGGGATGCCATTCAATGTGTGACTGATATAGACAATTTGGGACACCTGCAGAATGCTGCTCATCAATTGGCAGCTTTGCTATTTATGGCAGTTTTAAGTTTATTGGAACAATGGTTGCATTTTGCACAGCAATGGCTTTAACATGATACTTCAGGAACAATATCTTAATGGTGAACATTACTTTCTCTTTAGAAAATTCCACTGAGATGAATCTATTACGGTTCCATTCTACTCTTTGTTAACTTCTTTTTAACTCAATCCCTATATTAATGTAAAATAATTTAAGGATCAGCATTTTTAGGGGCTTATCCTGTTTGACTTCTGATAATTCCATCTTAAGGAGCAGAGTGTAGTGCTGTAAATGCTTGTAGGAAAGTGGCATGGAAAAAAATTACACTTGATATCTGTGATTATGTGCAATATGCTCGTAGAGTATGGTTGTTAAAATGTGAAGTCTTTAATGTTGAATAGCTCTAGTAGAGTTTACAGTTCTGAAATTTGATTTTCTAGAAAATAACCACATAAAAGTTTGTCAAAATCAGCCTTCTCTCAGAAAGAGAAGAAGAAAGGCAGTTTCTTCCCCTTCTATATTTTAAATCAAATTATATCACAAATAACTTAATTAGCAGCAGTACATGTGAGATGTGGACCATAGTCTTATTTCTATAGATTCCAGACAGCAGTAGTCATACAAAGGTAACATCACACTGCTTAGAGGAGCTGGGTCAGAAAAAAGGCAAGCTCTTTTCTCCTTTTTCCAGTCTTTCTCTGAACCCTAATTTTTGAAAAAAAAAAAAAAACAAACCCAAAACTAAAACAAACAAAACAGTACCAACATCTAACTTATTTCCTCTGTTACCTACAGAGAGAATTGATATAAATAAAACAAATCAGTAACATTTATTGTGAATTTCATTGGAATTCTTGATGCTGCTCAGTGTCTGGAAGTAGTGCAAGGCAGTTGTCAGGCTGTGACAAATACTTGTGCAATGTATGGGCATGTGCATGGTCATGCAAATTGTTCAAGAAGTTTTATGTGACCTGATTTTTTTTGACTCTTGGTACATACAAAAGCTTTTTTGTGTTAAACAGTTCAGCCTTGAGATCTGCACAGAGTATGCAATTAGTTCAGATTCCTTGGGCTACTATGTAGACTCATCAAGACCTTTGAAGTCTCCCTATTTAGGTTAAAAACATTTCAAGATTTCAGTAATCTTATATTGCTATAAATTCACTAACAACAGCTATAATCTTTCATTCCAGTGACACATAATCAATTTTTGCTCCAACACAGAACTACAGAATTATCAAGGTGTAAATGCCCCTTATTTATAAACAGCTCAATATCATGACAATCTTATATGTATTCCTGCTTATTTATCACACTTTTTCACTTCACTGACTGCTGATTTCTTTTCTCAACATTTTCTTATCCTACTGCCTTCTGATGGTGGTTTTGGAAAGAATATATTATCAAGAGCCATATTTCCTTTGTTTAGTGTTCTCTAAACGTGCATGATGTCAGCTAGTATTTCTGTCCTGATGGTCTTTTTTTCCTGTCATCTTCCTCTGTAACTTTTCTGTCTCTTTGATACATTCCAATAATAATTACGAATGCCTAATAAGCATTTCTTGCTGAACTTTCTTTGTTTTCAATAAATGGACATTTTTCTTCTTGTTGATAATTTGTGATTTTTAAACTAATTTTTGTGGGTGTTTCATATGATTGCTGACAATATCAGGACTTCAGGCATGTAGGGATAAAACAAGGGTAATGGCTTGAAACTGAGATATGTTAAATTTGAATTAGATGTTTAGGAAGGAGTTCTTTACTGTATGGGTGGTGAGATACTGGCACAAGTTGCCTAGAGAAATTGTGAATGACCCATCCCTGGCAGTATTCAAGGCCAGGTTGGTCGGGACGTGAGCAACCTGGTGTAGTGGAAGGTGTCCCTGCCCATGGTTGGAGTTCAATGATCTTTAAAGTCCCTTTCAATCCAAACTGTTCTATGATACAGGATTTTCTGAAGGTCAGGCTCTAATAATTTGTGACCCAGAGATATTTTGTGCCAGAGGCAGCAAACAATTCCAATACTAGTCGTCTGTGAATTTTATTGCTTAACTTTCACCACTGGCCTTTTAAGTGTACATGAATATTATTGAACTTACCTCATTTCAAAGAGTTTAATAAAGATGTGTTCTATAACTTTTGTATTATGTGAAATCTAAGTATTACATACGCTTCAAAGAAAAGCAACTGTGTATCTTAAAGTAGGAAACTTAGGCATGTTTTGTGGTGTTTCAGGAATAAGTAGTCAGTATTTTCATAAAATTCTGTAAGAAAACTTCATGAGCTAAGTACTGTAATGCAATTCATGAATCAGTGTGCATTCCTCTTTACTTACATTGTTACTATATGAATTTCTGCTTGCTTAATATTAGTTTTTATAAGGATTACACTCTATCTGAACTTCAGATAAAATGAGAAAATGCCCTTTAGGTAAGAGTTTCGGCCTCACAAGTCAGTGACAGCGTATTTTCTATTGAGTAAGCAGTCCTCTGTTGAGTGAGCCATATAGCATATTTTCACTTCAAAATTTGCATTCTACTCCCTAATTATTACAGTTGGGGCTGATGTTTGTGCTTTTTAAATTCTTAAGTAGTTTCTAGGTAACTACAGTGTTCTGATCACCAGATTTTTGTCACGCATTCAAATCCAAAAGAGAAAAAAGGGAAGGTCAGGGAAGAGCTGACTAGTTCACAGCAGAGTTTCAGAAACCTTTGTTCTGTTTACTTTTCCATTGTTTTTTTCACTAAAGAAGAAATAAGCAAGATAAAAGTGTAATCTCTTTATAGGTATCAGTTTGATACGGCTTTGTGTCTTATCTCCTTAACATATTTTACATATGGCTCTTTTCCCATCTCTTTTTTCAGGCTTCTTCTGTGTTTTTAACTTTAAATTCACTTTCTCATATAAATTTTCTGTTTTCCCCAGCACAATGTTAGGCAAAAAAGGGACTTTATGGCTTTTCAAAATTGTAAAAACTTTACAATACAAAGTGTGTGCCAAGTGAGCTGAACAGTATTTTGCTTTTAAAGAAAAAGAACTGTTTCTCTAAATTTGTTTTAGTATTTCCATTTTCTAAAGTATGACTTACTTAGAAGTATCACCAACTCTCAGAGGAAATAGCAAAAACCATCACGACATGACCTATTGTTCACACTTGTGTTTCTCCTCATCTTTGTTGTATGGTTACATGATGGCAGCAAGAAGGGCACATTTCAAGTAAGAGTTGAGTTGTCTGAGCAGGTCATAGAAGTCTTTTAGGAAGAAATTTTTAGAGAGACAAAGTGGACTATCCATTTGGAAATACCCGGGAGCTTGGAATGGGAAAGGCCTGTGTAAGGATTTGGAGTGGCAAGAAAAGCAGAAAGATGCATTAACTGTAAGATCCTTTGAAATTAACTTTGAAGTGTTTTGATGTTTGTCAGACCTGGTGGGATGATGTTGCTCACACCCTTTCAGTGTTGCAGCATTTAGTAGAGCTGCCAGTAGTGGCAATTTTATACAGTCAGTAGCAGACGATGAAAAAAGGCCTAAATGTAGGTGACTGTAGGGGTGATCACTCTAGGAAGCACACACCCTATGTAATCGTGTATTTGAGTGGCATAATTTGACATAAACAACTTGGACACTCTTTACAGTTGCCCAGCCACAGCTTTATCTTTTATCAGTTTGAAGTGGAATATATCTTGGTTTACATGTTCCTCTTTCATGAAGGACACCTTCTTCTTTGGTATATCCCTGATTTAAAAAACATTATTCAGGAACAGCATAGTGCAAAACTGTAAGATAGAAATGTGAATTTCCCTGAGTCTTCTAGAAAAAAAACAGCCCTTTAACTGTAATTCAAATAACTCATCCTCATCAGTTGTGCGTGCAGAGTCCGTCATCACACATCGAAGCAGTAATCTATGCGTGCTCTGTGGAATGAACGTATGAGTTCATTGAGATGGTTTAATACTGAGATTGGCACTTTCTCTGTGAGTTAACTCATAATAGTGTTTCTGTAGCACCTTGTACTTGGTATCATAATGGATTACATTATGCCAAATATAAGGACTGTTATTTTGTTTTTTGATAAAGTAAGATGAGCTCTATGTGGTCCAGAAGTCGTAGAAACTTCCAGTAGTAAACATCTAGAAGTCAGAGCACACTGATTTTTAATAGTTAATTTTTGAATAATTTTTTCCTTTAACTGTCCAACCAATGTGTCCTGGTTTCAGCTGTAACACTCATTTTTCTTCCCAGGAGCTCTTGCAGTGTTGTGTTTCAGCTTTAGTATGAGAACAATGCTGATAATGTGCTGATGTTTTAGTTGTTGCTAGGTAGCACTTACTCTGATCAGAGACTTTTCAGTCTCTCAGGCTCTGCCATTGGAGAGGGTCACAAGAATCTGGGAGGAAGCAGAGACAGGACACCTGACCCAAACTAGCCAAAGAGGTATTCCATACCACAGCACATCATGCCCAG
>JAOEHX010017631.1:0-16654 GCA_025448015.1 Bolborhynchus lineola
GCCAAAAGTCAGAAACACAGCACTGCACCAGCTACTAAGAAGGAGAAAAATGACTGCTACTGCTGAACCCAGGACAGCCCCACAGTGGATTCTGTGCTGTGCATTTGCTGCACAGCCAAGCTTCCCAGAAAAAGCCTGTGAACCCCCGGTTTTGCTTTCTCTTTTGCAGTGATAGCTGCATTACAGGACTACTTGTAAGCTGCTCAGCGAGTGGGGCAGAGCCGTGATGTGCATGACATCTCACACAGCATTGCAATAGGAGGTGTAGGAACAAGGAGGTGAGGATGCTGCAGTGGAGACCCCTGCCTTAAGTAGTGCTGAGCCAGAAGCCCTTAAAGCCTCTGTGCCTGTGCCTGGCAGCAGACACCTGAAAGTTGCTGTATTTTCTTCTTCAGAGCCCCCGCCGGGCATGGGCATTCTGCTTATTTACTTGAATAACTTGAACGCCCACCCCCACTGCTCCCTGCTGCTCCCAAAGCAGTGCTGGGTTTGAAGCCATACCTCTGCCGTGCATTTGGCCACGTGGAAAGCTGTGTCCTGGAGCAGCCCCACCACTGTCACCTGCATCTGTTGTGGGCCCATGGCACCCTGGCCAGTGCAAGTCCAAGTTCATCAACAAAAGCCTGGCTCCATGGCAACACCGGACACCGAAACACACAACCCCCCTGCATTTGTAAGCACTTCCCAAGCCTACTGTAAGCAGGTTTCAACCCTGACAGAGGATGGAAAATTCTCTGATTTCTGTTTTCCCATGAAGGAAGGAAGAGGAGGTTACACAGTAAGCATGTGGCAGAGCAGAGGACTGAAGCCAGCTCTCTCCAGAGCTCATGACAGGTGCTGTCAGGACAGGATCATTTAAAAGGATGAAGATCCTGTTGCTAATCCTGCAGTGGGCAATAGCAGATGCCCAAAAAGAGGAAAGCATAAGTGAACATGAGAGCAGTGCTTCCCTATTGGTCTCGCAGCCCTTGGTGAGCCTTTGCTCAAGGATTTCCCAGTGTCTGTGTTTAATTCCCCATGGTGGCTCCTTTCCATGTGAATTTCTTTGCTTTGCAGACAAACATAAAAATCTGGCACCCATAAAACCCTGTGGCAATGAGATTTCCAGCTTAATTCCATCCTATGCAAAGCATGCATCTCTTTTTAACACAGAAACTCCGACCTGCAGCTGTATTCCCTGTGCATTGCCAAGACACCGTTCCTGCTGGCTGCATGTTACAGCACACGGACGGAGCCATTCCAGAGGGGTCATGGCTCCCGCAGCAAAGCTCTGTGCCCCCGCAGCAGCTTCACTCCCTTTCCACCAACACAGCATGTGCAGAAGGGGGTTTGCAAAACAGCTGTAAGGCCGGCACAGGCTTCTGGCAGCACAGCTGGGTCAGGTCACTCTGCACCTCTGAGCAAGGTGTATTTTAAAAGGCACTGGTGTTAGAAGTGACAAAACTGAACAGTGCATCACATCAAAAATGTGTGTAAGTTTTCATGACATTGTGAAGCAACGGAACAATCATCACATGACCAGGAAAAATACATCCTTGACATGTATAAATCCTATTGCAAATGAGACAGTTGTGATTTTCATGTGGGAAATATGTTCTGCAGAACAAATCTATGTTAAATACAATAAAAATTGCAGTGATTTCTCATCTTAATAACAATGTGCACTTTTTCAATTGTATATCCAAGTGGCTTCATAAAATGATAAATTTGTACATAGCCACAGAGTTGGAATGAGAAAGCCTATACAACCTCTGAGCTATATCACCTGTGAAAAATTCAGATTGAGAAAGCAAGCACAGGTTGCAGAAGGGCTCTGCTATGTGGCCTTCAATTTTCTTTGACCTCTGCTTGGCTCAATGGTATTTTCTTAGAGCAATTCATTATGGTAATGCTTGCAACTATTCTGTTGAGATTTGCAGCAATATTGAAGAGCTCCTTCCTCCTCACAGTATCAAAGATCATGAAGATCAGATTCTGAATGTTCTGCATCCTTGCCTGGAAGACCCATGCACAAGATGTTATCGTTTCATGTCAGGATGCTGTCCTGCTGAAAAAAGCCACAGAGAACAGAAGGAGATGAAACAGTTGGAGAAGGAGACGTATTAAAATGCTCTGGTAGACAAGGCAGCTTTGATCCACCCACAGGTACTGGTGGCACAGACAAGTCAAGGTGTGACAGCAGCAAACCATGATGAGCAGCACATGCAACTGCTGCTATGTGTCATAGGCCATGATGGAGCGATGCAAAGCAAAACCCTTTTCTCCTCCTCCTCCCAAGGGCCGGCATGACAGCTGCCCAAGTCTCTGCAGGCTCTGACAAGCAGAAGCTAATTTTAGTAGCTAGGCCATATGTTTTCTGCTATAGCCAAGGAAAGTCTGTACCGCCCATATGTAAAGTCAAAAAGAGAAGTAGCACACCCAGAATCAAATATGAGTAATGCTATTTTTTCTCTACATCTGTATTTTTAGCTTGATACAGATTAATGCAGCTGAAGCTCATCTTTCCTCCTATCTCTTTCCTCCGCTTTGTACTACAGATCATAAGCATTAAAATCAGAGCAATCCACTGCATATTAAAAAAGCCCAGATTGAGGTCTGCATTTTAGTCAGGCATTGGAACAGACTGCCTGGAGAATTGGTGGAATCACCATCCTTGGAAGTGTTCAAAAAAACATGTAGATGAGGCCTTCAGTGACATGGCTTAGTGGTGAACTTGGCAGTCCAGTAGTAACAGTTGGATTTTTATGATCTTAAAGATCTTTTCCAACTCAGTTGATTCTATCATAAATGTGCTTAAATTAACAGATAAATTCTGTTCCTGAAATTTAACTCTAAATGTACATCTATGACTGGTTCCTGTTACTTCTTTTTCAAAACCAGTATTTACATGTTTTGGGCTTTTTTACTGATAGTTTCTAGGTACAGAAATTCTTCCTGTCACTGTGGGCAAGAAAGGGAATTAACTAGAAACATGCTGCTGAGAGTCAACTAATAATCAACATCAAGAAGAAAAGCAACAATTAGCCAAACAAGAGTAATATTATTAGCCAACAAGCTAATAACAGTATTAGCTGGACAGGACTGTTTGCTAACGTTTTTGATGGACTTTTTCAAACAAAAAAAAAAGAGTAAGCCAAGAGCCACCAGCTCCTTGCTGTCTCTATCCATTCTGGGTTTTATTTCTCCCCTTCTTTTCACATTGCTTTGTAATTCAGATGCATTAAAACCTATTCAACAGGGTTCTCAATTACCAAAATTTTAAATATTAAAATCTTCACTATTATTCATTTCAGCCACTTTCTATTACTTGTTTATAACAACATGACAATGTTCTGCAAGCTTATTCATAGTAGTTAGAGAAGCATAAATATTTTGCTGGTGGTGAGTTAGGCAGGAGTTTGGCAGTACTGCTCTGCTCACCAGCTGCAGCAGGTGTGCTCTGCTGTGCAGTATTCTGTGTGGACAGAATAACAATTACTGCCTATGAAAATACAGAAAGCACAGGGGGTTGTGCAGTACATTTAAATTACAATACTGAAACTCTTTCAAAGGCCGTGCAGCTAATGTTCTTGGAAACGAAGCCCTCTGAAACGTGCACTCGTGCCCTGTCACAAGGCCCTAGAGTTTTGCTTCTGCATGACTCTCAGAGGGCTTCCTTACTCCAAACCTCTCCACCTGCGATGGCTGCAGCCATTTCAGTTCTTTTCAGTCCAAGATAGCATCTGAAACAGACCAAGAAAGGCAACAGCAAAGCATGATGTGCTGAGAATAGTATCATGCTGTGATGACTAATGGGAGGGACACTGCTGCTGTGTCACACCAGGCCCTCATGCTGCCACAAGCCCTTTCCCAGACATGCAGGGAAAATGCAGCCATTTGATCACCCAGCAGTCAAAGAAAACACCACCAGGAACTTCTAAAAAGATCTTCCTACTGCCAGGGAACAAAGGACAGATTCAGCTCCAGAAAGAAGTTAGACCTCTTCCAGGCGGAAGGCAGAAACTGACATCACTTTATCAAGAAATTCAAAGCAAAGCCAAAGGAATAAGCTGATTTTGAAGATGACAAGATGCTAAAGAAGACTGCCCGCAATAACCTGAAGTTCTGCAGGTGACTGCTGTAACAGCCACAAGGTGCTACCTTTGAAGGCAAGGAGGATCCAGTGGCTTGAAGGAAGACCTAGGAACAGGTAACAGTCCCCTTGAGGAAGGAGTACAGTTGCAGGTGTTAGAAAAAACGTGCAGGACAGGATAGGGAGCTGCTAAGTAAGTATTGAAATATTATTTTCAATACTGTCAGACTGGAAGGCCCCACCAGTCTAATCCACACTGCCAGCAGCTCGGCTTCCATGCACAGAACAGCAAACTCATGAACTTTCAAGTGCCGAGGTCAGGAAATGCTATTTGCAGCCAAGCCCATGAACATTACTGGTAGGTAGGTAGAGCAGGTATGCACGCAGTAGCTGAATACACACTCAACAGAGTGTTTGCTCTACCTCCTAGAGATTTATTTTTTTTTTCCTGAGAATCAGCCAAAATTTTCAGAAAAAGCCAAAATTTCATACTTGTATTTAAAAGAATTTCACTTCCCTCCCCCCCCCAGCCCAGCTACACTGTGTAACTTACAAATGGAGAAGAAATACAATGGTGTTAACTGATCACAAAAGGGATCTTCCCATAGTTATTTTATTGTTCCATGTTTATGTCCAAAATCCTAATCTCATTTTAACATAATAAGCAGTGAGATGGCTTTGCTAAGATTAGTCTATGTGGAAATGAGACATTAAGGTGTTTACCAGATAAGGATTAAAGATATTTAGAAAGCTGCTTTGAAATGCAGTTTTTAAAGGATGCATTTGTTTGCTAAATAGTTCTTAGTGGCAGATGGACTAAAACCAAAGATGAAGGGATTTCCCTTCCAATTCAAAGCTGTAAGGCTTCAATTGCAGCCTTAACAATGCATACACAGAAAAGGGATTTATTTTCATCTTTAATACAAACATACTCCCTAGAAAGGAAGAAAATGGTGTCAAAAGCAACACTTCTGGTATGAGAAACCACACGAACTTCTCAAGTGCAAGCCACGATGCGTGCTGACAGCTTCAGCGATGCAGGGTGCAAGATGAGTCACTGCTGTGCTAGTCACAGAAGCTCATTTCTTCACTGGTAACTTGTAGAAAAGCGTAAGAAAATTTCAACCTTCTTTTTTTAAGTCACAGGGAAAGCATCAAGCAGTCAGTATGTGATAGTGCTTTACTGTAGCATCATACTTAATTCTGCAAAGATAACTTCATAATGAACAAATCAAAGTTTAAAAAAGGAGGAAAGGCATTAACAGTTACTTTACTGGCAGGCTTAAAATTTAGCTTGTAACCAGCTTTTAAGCATTTCAGGATTCATAAATACATGGCAGAGAAGGAACTCAGTATAAGCTCATGTAAACTTATGATGACCAGACAGTATTACGGCTGCACATTACAGTATTTTAAGATGAAACCACCAGAATATTTATTGTAAGCTTAAAGTTATATGATTATCAGCAAGATTTTCTTAGATGTTGTAACAAGCTTTACTGTACTTTTTAATGCTCTTACAGCATCAAGACGCCATCAAGCGTCTGAAGTACAACTGCAGAATACACTGGTTCTCTTTGGTGGCAGGAAGTATACAAATCTTATTTCTCCATTTTGAGAGGAAATAAAAGGTGAAAAGTCTAAATACGGTTGTGCTGTGGGATGGTTTTGGTCTCTTCACTGATTTGTTCTCACAGTCTACCCTTCTCATGATCCATTTATATAAAAACTGATCTAGTACTTTGAAAACCTGGAGGTACTTATTCAAACTCCCAAAACATGCAGTCAGGAGCCAACTGAGTAGTCTGGATTGTAATGAGGAGTGTCATCCACAATTTGGTCTCTCCAGAATAAGACAGACAGACATACTGGACTGAGGGCAGCAGAAGTCCACCGAGGTGAATAAAGAGCTGGAGTACATGATGGAAAAGGCCGAGAACTGTGTTTGCTTAGGCCCTAAGTGAATGCAATGTTGGAAAGGCCCTCCCGCTGTCTTCAACTACCTAACAGGAGGTTGTGGAAAAAACACTTCTTGGAGGCACAGCAGTAGGATGAGAGGCAATGGACATAAACTGGAACATGGGAAATTCCAATTAAATACAGGAAACATTTTTATCACTGTAAATATGGTCAAACACTGGAACTGGTGGCCTCGAGAGGTTATGGATCTTCATCCTTCAATGCATTCAAAACTCAACCAGACCACAGCAACATGATCTAGGCACACCTGCTTTGAGGAAGATGAGGGACCAAGCTGCCTCTGGCAGCCCCTTCCAGTTTGACTTATTCTATCATTCTATGCACGGGCTTTTATGCCAGTGACTCTCTGAACAGTCATATAAGCCAAGTGTGTACAAAGACCTTTCTTTTTGCTTTTAAATTCAAATTACTTTTTGCATTTTTCATTTGTTAAAACACAAAATATCAACATAAATCGCATTTTTCTTTAAAAAAGGACATTTTAAAACCACAGTGACGACTGAGCACGTTCCTTTAAGTACCAGCTGTATTTTATCTGTTTTTTAACACGCTAGTACACTATGTGAGACATGACCAGTAGCCAAACTTGAAAATGCAAAGCATATATTCTGGCATGGTATTTTAGAAAGATGACAAATCTTTTTTGTTAGCAGCCAGTCAGTCAATGAAAATAATTTGTACACGCCTAATTTAGCCAGCGAAAACAGCTATACAACTTTAACTCAATATTCCCCATTTACGTAGCTCATTATGGTCTGAAGTGATTTAAGTCCCCACAAAAAACAGATACCAGCTTTAACATATATTGAAAGTAGCATTACATTCTGCTCTCCAAAGTACAAAAAAATAACGCTTTAAATATACACTGGCTCCTAAGCTTACAGAATCCTGTCAGGAAGATAAACTTGCAGTTCAGCAGACAATGCCTTCAACATCAAGAGCTCTTCAAAGTGCTTGACAGAGTGTGAAAGCACTATCCCCACTTACTAGATGATGAAATAAGGCACAGAGGTTAACTACCTTGCCCACAGTCACACCCGGAGTGAGTAGTAAAGCTAACAGAGCAGAATTTGGGCTATTCAGTTGTCCAGTGTAACCACCACAGCTCACTGCCACTATTCCAGTCTAATGGCTTAAGCATTTCTGAGGAGCAAAACTTGTACAGCACACAGTAAACAGGAGGGGTCATCCTGGGCCAATCAAAGGCCGCAAAAATTCCAACCCAAACCAAACAAATTCGGTAAATCAAAATGCACTTCAGGGAATGATCACATAGAAAATTATCCATTAGCCTGTAGAGAAAAAGCTCATTAAACATAAGACATATGGTATTAGCTTTGCAGAAAGCACTGATTATCTTAAACTTGACAGTAGATTAGGTAATCCTGACTTCATCAGAGAAGTCTTCCTTTCTGATCAGCAGACATCTTGAACACTGTTCTTCTACCAGCTAGGTATGGTTTTCTTAAGAACCACACAGGAATGTGACTAAGGGGCCAAACAGCTTGTCAGTAGGCATGGATGCGTATGAGGCACAAAATCCCACACTGATCATGTGTGAGGTATGGACTAAGTGGTATAGAAATACCAATCTGGAAAAAAAGTCCCAAATAAATAAGGTTAAAGAAGCCTGAAAGTCACCCATCAAGATCACCAAGACATGCATCTTCAGATAGATTATGCTGTAGAAAAGACAGTGCAATATGTGTTATCACTGCTTGGCTGAGAAGCAATGCTACAGCCCAGCCCTCTGATGACAAATAACCATTTCAGAAAGTCTGTCCTTGAACAGGATGCTCACAAGATGACTCATTTACTGACAGAGACTGCTGATGTGATTCAGAAACACACATACTTTGATTCTGTTCTTCACTGATTTGATGGGAAGGAACCGTATCTTGGCTAGAATGCGAACGTTGACTTGACTCCTTAGTCAGCTGCACATGCGGAGCTGGATGTGAAGATTCTGCTAAGTGGATTCCTTCATTTTGTCCTTGATGAGCATGGAATTGTTCTAGTGCTTCCTTTGAAAGAGTGATGACATGCATTTGTTCAGGCTGGCCAGCCTCTATTTGGTTTGCAATCATACTGATACTTTGGATTTGTTCCGCTTGCTCCTGCTGCGCTGAGAGCAACAAGTTTTGCAGCTGCTGTGGTGGCTGAGCAAGCAGTGTGAGGTTAGGAGCCTGCTCTGTTGTCATATTTGAAGCATTTTCTGCAGTGACAATACTAATGCCTTGATTATGACTAGGCATGAAGTTTATATTATGTACTGCATCTGTAACCAGTAGTTGAATTTCCTGCCCTCCAGAGGTGGCAAGTTGATACTGCTGCAGCTGAAGAATGTTTCTCACTTCTGAACTAGTGTTGGTGCTTGGGGCAGCACTGGCTTCCTGAAACTGCTTTTCCTTGCTATGAATTTTCAAATGAGACTTCAGGTTGTCCAGACGAGCAAACTGTAAACTACATTCTGGACAGGAGAAAGGCTTTTTGCCTGTGTGTAAGATACAGTGTCTTCTCTTGGCACTGGAATCAGAGAAGGACTTTCCACATATACCACAAGAATATGGCTTTTCTCCTCTGCAAAACAATGTATTGATCTCATTAAAATATTCACTTGGACAATGCTGCTTTCTGCAACTTATTATAGAATAAAAAGCTTAAACTATCATTTTATTTGGCTGAGTCATAAGCACTTAATAATTGTGACAAAAAAAAACATTCTCTAGTTCACTTCCTAATTATTTCTACTTGACTTCACAAACTGTAGACATTTCCATTAGCACATACTCAAGAGCTACAGAGATAACGTAACTGCCCTCCTGTTATAATATCAGAGGTACAAACTCCATGCTGCTACACCTTGATCAGAATGCACCCATCCTGCACAATTGTAAGCATTGGCCATTTTAAGAACATTCATTAACAATGTGGGCTTTAAAACAAAAAGAAGTGTTCAAATCCTAACTTGCTGCCTGACTCAAAGAGATGAGATGTTTTACTGAAACATTTTTATTTACATAAAGCCTACACTAGTTCTCCAATGATTTAAAATCTGGCACACCTTTACATCATACATCACACTGACATGGACAAAAGGTAACTAATGCTATTAAAGAAACAAGACAGACTACAGGGAAATAGGACAATGCTCCCAATAACCTTGTTACACACATCACGGCTACTGTTCTGCTGTCAAACAAAAACTCACAGTAACATTTTCACATAAGTAGTATAACAGTAAGTACATTGTCATTAAACAGACACAATGCACCAAAGAAACTTACAATGTCCTGGCACACTACTACTTAACAGTGAAGTACTTTCCACTACCATTTCTTTAAATAGATCAAGGAAAAAATTTTAAATAGACCTAGCAAAAATACACCCAAAATGCAAACAAGCCCTGACCATTCTACAATTGAACAAGCACTACACACAGGGATCAGATTAGGAGTTATTTTTTTAAGGAATGCGATAAATATTAGACATACTTTACCTGTGAATTCGAATGTGAGTCTGAAGAGAACTTTTAGCTGTAAATGATTTGCCACAAATTTCGCAAGTGAAGGGCTTCTCACCTATCAAAAGAAATCTGACATCACTTCTTTTATATAGCACTTCCCGTCGATGTATTAAAAAAGATTTTCTACTTTACTATACACACTATCAAGTGTGTACTGGCAAATCCTCACACTTCTGCCATGGTTCAGGACAAGTACCTGAAACTGAATGAACTCACTATTTAAATAAGGGTACAGTATTTTAAACATACACCTCTAATGTTTCTCCCCTTTGGAGATACTCACGAGTAACAAAATCTGTGTCTATGATACAGGTGCAGATGTTCCACATGGAACAGACAAGTTAAAAAAAGACTGACCCTGAACCAGTAGGCATTAATGCTAAACTCATGTGCAGGACCATGCAGATGAGTAAGCCCAAATTTCCAAACCTGAAAGTGAATCCATTAACAAGTTGGCTGGCTTCCTATAAGGCTTCATCATCCCAGGTCTATGATATCCTGGGAACACCAGTCAGAGAAAAATATGGTGGGTTGAATAAATTCTGTTTGGTTGGTTTGAAATTTATTTTTTTTTACTGCATTTAAAAGTCTTGTGTCTAATTGAGTAGAACTAGAGGAGCCAAATTAAAAAACAGAAAGGTTCACAAGAAACAGATACTACCCAACCAGAACAAATCCTAATTCACACCGTAACATATGTAAGTTCCAGCCTCCTGCTGAAAAGCAGAGTAATTTCCCAAGTAGACTGTATTCACATGACACAATGTTACAAAAGTGCTGCCACAGCAGAACAGTCATATCAACGCTAACATAAAATCATAGCACAGTCAGCATTGGAAAGGACCTTAAGATCATCTATAGTTCCAACCCACCTGCCATGGAAAGGGAACATCTGTCCCCCAAAGTCCTCAGAATTTTACTTCTTACTTTTGAGATGGGACAGATCAATTGTTTCTGCAATGTTAATACTGGTGTGTGGCCTCTCTTTTCTGGAAGCAGAATACATGGCAAGGGAGTTTCTGCTAGAACTCATCTTAGTTTATCTATTTTTGCAGTGTACTTTGCTAGTATGCTTCCTTATTTCTCACCACCAAACTGATTTCCCACTGCATTTAGAGCTGTACCAGCTTCAGATACAAAACTCTTGTGTGTGTCAACAAACACTGCATTCTTGTCAATAGAAAATGCAGTACTTTTAAGTATCACAAGTTAACGCTATTTTGGACACACTAAAAAATCACAAAAGCACAAGTTCTGACCTCGTTACATGCCAGGGAACTGAAAGCTGTGTTATTCTCACTGAGAGAAGGAAATGAATGAATCTTGTGCATATGTTATAATCACAGGCAACATGCTTAAGAACAATTTGATTTGGAGAAAAATCCAATCACCACTGTTTATAGCTATTTTAAAAGAAAAACATTCACATGTCATCTTATGAATTTACCCTTCACAAAAAGTTATTTTAAGAAGCTTATGCTTTGTTATCATGAGAAGGTAGATCAACATATTTATTGCTGTTATCCAGCCATTTTGGTATCACCTTGCCCTCTAAATCCCTTACAACGCCCTCTGATGCACTGGCATTAAATGATCCCTCTCAGCACATCTCTTGCGAACGTCTGGTTTATTACAGTGCAATGAAAAGATAAAAGGAAATTACTGCTCTGGTCAGCAGCACTTTTCATAAGCACACACCCCTCACACACAGGGGTGCCCAACTCATTTAGGACATACACTTTCTGTTACTAGTTAGCTCCAAGCTACAAGTTAGCTTCAAGCCCCACACATGCTGGATGTGTCTCTCTTGATAAACTGAATTCCCAGTCCAGGGTTCTGCCATGGGAGAACCTGTATTTTCTGCAGGCTGTGTAAGAATGGGGAAAAAAAACACTCTTCTGACAATACATACTACTTCTACACTATTGTAATACCAAGTTTTTTGTGCTCCTGCACTCTAGATCTCTTCATCAGCAATACTGGCATCATTATGAACAAGCAGACCAGAAGTTTCTCCCACAGAGACAAGGGTCCTTTGCCTAACATTTTGTTGAAGTCCCTGTTACTTCAAGAAAAATCAAAAACCACAAAACATGATGGACAATATTACCTGTATGTGTTCTTAGGTGTTTCTTTAACTGAGCTGCATCCATGAATTTGCGACGACACTGGTTACATTCCGGCAGCGAATGGCCTTGTCGCAATAACAAAAAAAGTGTCAGTGCATAACTGATCCCCTGTATCTCTTCAGTGACCTTTGTTAAAGCATTTTCCTGTAAAATAACCACTTTGATATAATATAGAGAGAAAACAAAAGGTGATACAATGCCTCCTCCTTATCTCAAATGTCACATTCCTATTCCTCTATTAAATATCATCACAGGAGAAGAGGGGCCTGGCACCTGCTCCTCTGCAAACACACCTTCTCCTGAAGCTTTGTAAATTCTGATTTTTTTCCACTACTTCCTGTGTGTGTAGCTTAATCTCCATCATGCTCCAGAAGTGAGGACACTTCTTAAAAGCTTGTTTGCCACCACTACTCCAAGGTAGTGGGAAACTACAAAGCAATTTGCACAACAGGCAGTGGACACAACTGTTTATACAGCTCCTAGTGTCTGTGTAACACCAACAGCAGGCTAAAGCAATCAAGTTGTATGTTACAACCAGCCTAACTGATTTTTAGTCATAATAAGAGTCCTTCTCCATTAACTCTTTTTCTAAACATTCAATTTACTATATGCCATTTTGTCTCTCTCCTCCTATACATTGCTATATCAAGACACCACACACCAGAGTAGCATCACTGAAGAATTTTCAGCCTTAGTCAATCTTTAGGAGGACAAATCAACATGCACTGTAAGCCAGCTCTTCAACCCAAAGTTGTTATACCTGTGTGTACTCGATAGTGGCTCTTGAGCTGTCTCTTTTGACTGAAGTACTTCCCACATTGATCACACGTAAAAGCCTTCTGCCCTGTAAAGAAGATCACTTACTAAAAAGCCAGCCACATCCAAAGCAAGCATAAGGAAATAAATAAATAAACCAGCATACACAAGAGAGAGCAGAAATCTTTTTTTCAGGAAGGCAAATTGTTGGGGGAGAGAGGTTCCATTCGCCTTAAAACATTTACCTGTATGCAGGCTCATATGCTCCAGAAGAGAATGCTTTGTTGTCAGAGCCTTACTGCAGACAGTACACGTGTACGGCCGCTCTCCAGTGTGCATCCGCTCATGGACTTGAAGAGAATGCTTCTGGGAAAAGCCTTTTCCACACTCGCTGCACTTAAAAGGGCGCTCCCCTAAAAGCAAAAGATGACATTTTTAAGTATGGATGTATTATTTCTCATTAGACATTCTGACAGGGAGATGCACTGCAATAAACTAGTCACTAAAAATTACTTTTAAATAGTGATAGGGAGAATTAAGAGACAAGCTTCACACAGCAATAAAATAATTCTTTGAGCACTGCCATATAATTCAACATTTAAACAGTGAAATGATTAACTAAACTGCAATCAAGGCAAGACATAAAGGCTATGAGGTCTGCTGACAGGAATAAAAGAGCAAACATAGGAGACACCATAATTTGGATCAGCATGCTATTCTGGACAGTTCTTGCTGTAGACAACAGCCCACATTTCAGCAAGTCACTAAACCCTGACCCAAAAGCAGCAGTCTCTTAATGCCTACCTGTATGACTTCGTTGATGAATAGCTAAGAAGTGATTGTATTTAAATACTTTGCCACAGTCTTTACAGTGAGCTTCAGAACCTGCACGTTTTCTTTTGCCATCAGTTCTCTTTACCAGTCCTTTTTCATCCTCATCACCGAGAAGTTTATAATCTTTTAGTTTGACTGACCTCCTTATTCTACGCTTGCTGTAACGGCTCCGAGTGCTCTGTATTCCTTCTGATTTGGGATCATAATTCTCATCTTTCTCAGCTGACAGATCAACAGCATCTTCTGAGCCACAAGCACGTTCATTTTCTTCTGCATCCTTCCTCGCTGGAGCCTGTTCACTGGCAATTGTTTCTTCTGTTGCAGTGTCTTTTGTCAGAAAGTTTTGCTTATTTTGCATGGAGTTGTTCTCTCTCAGCTGCACATCTTCAGCAGAATTTCCTCCTGATTCTTCGTCTTGGACATTCCTGACTTTCCTCGGTCGCCCTCGTTTTCGCTTTGGTGGATCTTCATTTTTCTTGTCACCTGCAGTAACAGCTACAGAGGCTCCACTATTAGCTGGAGCTGGTAATGCACCACCTGGGCTGCGGCTGGCCTGATAGTCTGTGCAGGCCCACACCAAGTCAGTCACCTTCAGCAGCTGTGCAGTGGCCAGAATTTGTTCTGTGGTTTTTTCACTGGCACGGAGACAACCAGTGTAGATAAATTCTAGCAGTGCCCCAAAGGTGTCTGCAACCATTCCCTCCAACATGTAAATTGACTGTCCTATTTCACCCTCATCAACAAACATCATTGAGAAATATTCACTGCTGGCAGCAAGCAAAGCTTTATGGGCTCTGAACTGCACGTTCTCCACTATCAGAGTAATGTCACAAAGAAAATCCTTTTTCCTTTGTTCTTCAAAATTAGCTAGAATGGTATCTTTGTGAGCTTTGGAGTGGATGATGACCAGTTTCTCAGAAGAATCAGGAGTCGTTTCTGCCATTTTTATTGCAAATATGAAAGGAGGTGCCTACAAAACCAGAATAGCTTTAATTAAGGAATACTTCACAAGTTTGCATTATAAGACACCAAATATCATTTGCTTTACCAGTCAACAGCATACAGCCGGTGTTGAAGTAATTCTCAAACCTCTGAACTTTCTTTAAAAAAATCAGCACTGATGCCAATAGATTTTCTTTGAAAAGTGTTTTTAAATCATAAGAAATGGCTACAAATACCTTCTTCTTTGATGAGAATTGCTTCCTATTATTTCACTTCTTTATCTCTGATGTACTGTGAACTGTATAGCATCTGGAAAAAAAAAAAGGCTACCCTTTCTGAAAACTCCTCTCAAAACTAAAACAACTGGACAAAAAGAACTCTTTGTTCACAGCTCCTAAATGGTGTATTTGGCCTGCATGGCAGCATTCTGGTACCAGAGAGGTTACAGGGAGAAGCTTCTGTGAGAAGCTGCCAGAAGCTTCCCCTGTGTCTGCCAGAGCCAGGGCCAGCCGGTTCCAACACAGACCCACTGCTGGCCAAGGCCAAGCCCACCAGTGATAGCAGTAGTGCCTCCAGCATAACAGGAGGGGAAAAATCCTGTGAACAGCAACTTCAGCTGGTGAGTGAGAACAGGTGAGAGCAACAGCCCTGCAGACCCCAAGGTCAGTGCAGAAGGAAGGCAGGAGGTGCTCCAGGTGCAGGAGCAGAGATTCCCCTGCAGTCCATGGTACAGCCCACAGTGAGGCAGGCTATCCCTACAGTACATGGAGATCCAAGGTGGCACAGATCTCCACCTGTAGCCCATGGAGGATGTCACACTGGAGCAGGAGAAGAGTGAGAGGAGTCCTCTCCTGAGGATGAAGGAGCAGTAGAGACAACCTGTGATAAACTGATGACAACCCCCATTCTCCATCCCCCTGCATCACTGCAGGAGATGAGGTAGAGAAACTGGGAGTAAAGTTGAGTCTGAGAAGAAGGGGGGAAAGGCACTTTAAGATTTGGTTTCACTGTCTCATAATTCCTACTCTGACTTGATTATAATTTCCCCAAGTCAAGTCTGATTTTCTCTGACGCTAATTGTTGAGTGATCTCCTGTCCTTATCTCAACCCATGAGTCTTTTTTTAAATTTTTTGATCCCTTGTCCAGCTGATCTCTCTAAGATGAACTTCAGCCTATGGAGGTAGGCAATGAAAGCAGAAAACCAGCAGCTTTTTTAGGAGCTCTGTCTAAACTAGGTGTTGCTATGCTAATTATTAACCATTAATTTGGTGTCCTGAGCTTCTTCAACAGTAAACTGCAAAAGAAAAAAAAAACAAACAAGCACTTCAGAAGAATCCACAAAGCAGTACTACAGAAGAGGTGTACCAAAAATGTCCATTTCAAGAGGATCAAATGAATCAAAGGTGAAACAAAGTAGCTACCTGCCATCCTGATTTATAAGTGCCATATTAAAGACAAACATTTGTATTTCTATTTAATGAGCCCAACAGTTCCAGTCACTGTAATAGGTGCTGTAAGAAACAACTTACGCTACATACAGATGATACCCAAACACTGCTAAAGTGGCCCACAAGTCATTTTTTTTTAGCTCCATTCAGCTACCAAATGGCTCATGATGTAACCAAGCTGTTTTATCCAGTAGCTTTAACTTCTGGGAGATGCCAGCCTGGTGCTCCTGGAGTACCCCAAAGCAGGGCTGCAGGTGTGATTCCACAGCCTCTTAGGGAACTGGTAGTAGATGTTCCACAGAGGGCTTTGGCATTCAATCATGAGGGAACAACATTAGTATTTTGACTGCAAAATCAAACCAGCATGTAACTGAAAACCCCCTCAAAATTTTAGAGTAAGGCTGTAGAATGACAAAAGCAGCTAGGTTTAAAAAGACCTTTAAGATCACGAAGTCCAACCGCTACTCCAGGACTGCCAAGACCAACGGTAAACCATATCACTAAGGGCCTCATCTACACGCTTCGTAAACACTTCCCGGGACGGTGATTCCACTACTTCCCTGGGAACTGCTGGAATACACAGGGGAAGGCTCCCACGCCGCCAGCAGCGCGGCCGGACCGGCTCCCGCGCACCCGCTGGTGAGCTGTGAAGGGCTCAGGAGCATCACGCGCGTTCTGGAGCCCGGCTCCCAGTAACAGCGCGCGGCCCTGCGCCGGTTCTCCACCCGAACAGAGACAACGGGCACGGCCAGGGCAGCGGAGAAACCGTAAGACCCGCGGTGGGCGGGCCGCGGGAGGGGCTGGCGGCACCACAACCCCCTCACCCGCCCCCCACAACTCGCTCCGGCAGGTTTCGGCCGACAGGCTGCCCGCAGGGAAGGCCGCTCGCACCTTCAGCAGGCGGTGCGCCCCGTGAGCCGCCGGCCCGTGTCCCCTCGCCCCGGCCGCCCAACCCCAGCCCAGGCC